>VXAY01007498.1:0-62123 GCA_013399855.1 Oxyruncus cristatus | reverse complement strand
CCAAATACTGAAATCACTGTGCAGCCCCAATGGCAAGGGCCAGTGCAAAGAGTCCCCCAGTCCAACCAGTAACAGCAGCTTCTGCCCCCACCCCCATCACTCACCTCTTTGCACAGAGAGGAGGGACGAGAGCAGAGACCTTCTGCAAACCCTCCCCACCTGTGTGGCTGTGCCGTGGAGCCCCTGAACATTTACAAATAGCCCCCCTTCGTCGCTAAGAAGCCACTTGGGCTTTTCTGAGCATCGTTAGGGCCCTGGTCTAACAGTACCTGTCAAAAACACTGCCCCTCTGCATCGGGCTAATGGTCGTTTTTCAGACACCCGGCTGTATTTTTTTTTTTGGAACAGATGCTCAGCTCCTAAGCCCACGGCTGCTATTTCTCGCCCCTCCCCAATTACTTTCGTATTTCCCCATTTCCAAAGCGGCCATAAGTTCCCGTGAAAGAAGGGTAATATGAAGTATCTCTCTAAGAGAAATTGTTAATTTGGGATTTATAAAGGACTTTCCTTAATGAATACTAGTTGAGATCGATCTGTCTTCCTGCCTCATTCTGCAAAGTAACATTTGTAAAGTAAGGTGATCCCAATTACTCCCTCTAATAGCCCTCTCCAGAAGAGATTTCAGAGCTGCAGCCATGAAACCCACCCTCCTTCCTCTGCTCCCCCCGTGCCACGAGCATCCCCTGCCTTGGGGGGGGTGTTCTGGCTTCATCCAGCTCATGATTCCCCATCTCCCCGCCTGGCATGGATGAGCTCCATCACCTCAAAGGCCCACAACTCCTGAGAACCCCAGAATGGTTTGGGGGGAGAGGGACCCCAAAGCCCATCTCATTCCACCCCCTGCCACGGGCAGAAACACCTTCCCCCAGACCAGGTTGCTCCAAGGCCCGTCCAACCTGTCCTTGAACACTTTCCAGGGGTGGGGTGTCAATGGATAGAGTAGGATGCTCGTTGTTGGCACTGGGGAAGTCCCACGCTGGAATTGTCACCCCTTGTCACCAAGGTGCCAGGTCCAGAGAGGGTCTGCAGCCCCTCAGAACATCCAGTGCTCTGACCCCACCTGCCCCCCGGCTTATCAGGGAGAGGAGGTTCAGAAATGACTCAATTATTGACTGCAAATGTCTTCCCAGGGAGAAAATTCCAGCACTGAAGGGCCCTTGAATCAACAGGAGGATGGACGGCGGCACGGGAGTCGGTGCTGGCAGCTCCAGCCAGGCAGACTCACAGGGCCTTTTTTTCCTTCCCTTTTGCTTAACATATGGAGAACCATTACAGATCAGAGCCAGCTAACACGGCACAGAGGGTCTCTCTGTTCTTCTCTGGGCCGTCAGCTCAGGTCTGGATGCCCTCACGGGAGACGTGCTTTAGCCAAGAGTGGGTTTCTGCCACACAAGTGCCCTCTCCAGCTGTTTTGCCATGTCTTCCTTTCCATCCTGCCTCCCTTCCCTTTGCTTCCTCACTACAGCAGGGAATGAAGGTGTGGAAATCCCATTCCCTTCCTTCCTTTGCTTGTTGCCATCCCCCACACACACACACACACACACACACACACACACGTCTCTGTCCCACCTCCCACAACCAGAAATTGGTGGGACACCTGGAGGGCCAGCAGCCAAGGAAGGGAGTCTTTCCTCATGCTTTAAATCCTCCTTCCCTGGGTCCCCAACATGTGGGAGACAGACAGGCTCTGCCACACCATTGGTGCTCTCCTTTCTCTTTGCCTCCACTCAAAAGATCCCCCATCGGCTCAGAGGTGCTCCAGCATCCAGGGAATACTAACAGCACTTTCCCAGCACTTCCAGGGGAACAGAAAAATCCAGAAAAAATTCCCCCCCCCTTTTTTTTTTTTTTTTTAAGCAAAATAAAATCCTCTTTTAAATCTCTTTCGCGCAGCTGGAGGGAACTAAGAAGTGCAAGTTGTAAGAGGCCTGCCCTGGGTCACCTCTTCTGAAGGTGACCCACGGACGACACCGCCTTTGGATGCCTCGGCCGTGCCACGAGGACTATTTTGGGTGTTGTTTGAGTTCTGTCATCTGCAAAGAACACGCTCCCTTTGTATCCTTGCCTGCAAACATCATGCTCCCGGTGAGCCAGAGCCGGTCTGAGCCCTTCGCTCACCTCGCAGGGAGGAGGATGCTGTGGGTACCACCCTGCCCACAGCCCAGCCCCCGGTGCTGGAAAGGGTGGAATCCTGGTCTATTCGTTCACCTGGCACGATCCTCAGCGCTGCCAGTGTTAACTGGCCAGGCCGATTAGTGGCAGCCATCAGCCAATAAATAAATTGGAAGCATCTCCAGACCTGATTAGCTTGCTAATTAAGCTCAGTTACAGGGAAATCTGCAGTCAATCAGCCCGGCCATTACTAGTTGGATCTGCAGAGCGGGAGCTGTGGATGCTGCATCTCTGGTGGGGAGGAGGAGGAGAAGGAGGAGGAGGAGGAGGAGGAGGGGAGCGTGTTGGGAGTGGGAAGGAAGGTGGTTCTGAAATCCAGTTGCCTCAGCAGCAGCAGCGGGAGAGGCTCATCCGTCTGGGGTGACGCCCGGCAGCCTTCGGTGTCCCCACGCTCTGCCGGGCTCCCGTTCGGGACACCGCCCTGTTCCGTGCCGCTTACGAGGCCGTCTGGCAGCACAATCCCCAGCCAGTCCCCAGACTCCCAAAAACCTGCAGGACACCTCCAAAGACAGTCTGTTCAGAGGGGTAAAACACAGTGCTGGGCGGCTGTATTTTAACTTCTGGCTGGGACTGGCCGCTTCCCCCCCCTTTTCCCATGGCAACGTGCAGCTTTTCCCTCCCACGCCCCGGCAGCGCTCGGGGACCTCACCAAAAATACTGATGGGCACCTTCACCCAGCACAGAAGCCCAGGGCTTCATTTCCAGTGGTTTCATCTTTCCTGCAAAGTGGACGCAGCACCTCCTGCGTGGCCCAAAGCAGAGGTGGGATCCCAAAGCAAGTGTCCAGCCGGCACTGGCAGCAGTGCAGGACGAGGTGTTTTGGCACTCGGGAACCAACCCCCTCCTCTCCCTCCTGCTGCACCTCCCCATCCTGCCAGCTGCCAATGGGCATCAGGCAGGATGCTTTTCTCTCTGCCTCATCCTTGCTCTGGCACCTTGAAGCTGCTTGGAATCCCAGCCCTTGCTTCATTAGATCAAAATTCCTGGCCTTTGATTTCCACTAATCCTCCAAAATGATGTGATTTGTTTGCTCCAGCACCAAAATGACCATTTTCTGCTGCAAAAGGTGATCAGCAGATTCTCTTCAGCTGAACAACAAGCAGCCCTTGGTGTCAGCAGCACCAAAAGGCTCGAGCACATCCCAGGCTTGGTGCATTCATTCCCTGGAAGCCCAGCATCAATCCCCGAGGACTGGGAAAGCCCTGCAGGTGCAAAGCTCTGCATCCCTCGAGGCACATCCTTCCTGCCCCGAGGCACGGCATCACCTCTCTCCCACCACTCGAGCTCTCCTCGTCCTCCCTTTGGAAAGGGAGTCTCTCCAGCTTAAAACCAAACAGACCTGGAAGTCGGGAGCGGAGATCGGTGGGGGCAGAATGCAAATAAAGAAGTGCTAATTGCTGGCACATCAACTGTGGTTACTGTGACTGCATTTATTGGGCAATTAAGGCTTTACTGGACATTAGGCGAGATCAATGACTGCCTGGTGGGATTCCCAGCCTGCCCTGGGCTGGTGGTTTCCCCACTGCGCATCGAGTGGTTTTACAGGAGCAGCCACGTTTCCCCAGCGCGCCCTCCTGCTAACTCCTGCAGGCTGTGCTCTCTCTTTACGTCCGGATTCAGTGATCTTAGAAGTCTTTTCCAACCTAAATGACTCCCCAAAGTCACGTCCTGGGCACCGCTCAGGCGGGAATTGTGATGCCTCACCGGGGCAAAAACACATCGCCTGCTTCTTCCTGCAAACGTCACCTGCCTGGGATCCAGCACAGGAAAAGGGCCGAAGGACGAGCTTGAAAGCAGGTGGTGCTGGGCCTAGAAAGGCTTTGTGGGGAGATCCTGCTCCCCAGCCCAACGTTCTGCTGCGTTTTTCCCCATCAGGGTAAGCACCAAGTGTCTGAGCAGCATCTCTGGACACCACTTCCAGCTCCTGCCACCAAGTCACGGAGTGACTCTGGGCATGAGTGATGTGCTTTCTGGGCTCTGGAGAAGGTTTCTCGAGCTGGTGCTCCCAGCACCCATCAAAGTTAATCCTTTGTAGGCAAGGGTGGAAATGCACAGCGAGGCCTCGTGGTAGAGCAACAGTCTGGTCGTGTTAGGAATGGTTTTTTCTCATTTAAAAAAAAAAAAAAAAAACCAACAACAAACCAAAATAAAAAAAGGTGGATGTTGGATGCTCCCCCAACTCTCACTATGGGAATCAATAGTTTTCCTTCAAAACCTCTGTCTGACCCCTGTTGCTTTGCTGTAGGATATTTCCTTTTCTTCCAAGGTATCAGTGAGTGCCACCAGCTGAGAGTGTTCCAGGGGTACGTGGGGGTGGGCTTGGGGTGAGCAATGTGGGCATGAAAGACATCCTTAAATCTGCTCCACCATCCCTCGGCACCGGGATCTTCCAGGAGAAGCCAGATCTTAGGAGGGTTGTTACAGAGAGAGAGCAGCCAGCCATGCCCATCACAGAATCAAAACCCACACCCCTCCAGGAGAGCAAAGGAGGGGAGGGACAGATGATTCCTAAAAAAAAAAAGAGCTCTACTACAGCTTTACACCCAGGGGGAATCCAAAACAAGTTCTCCCACGTTCCAAGTTCACATTTCAAACCCAAAGGGGAGAACACAAAGCACCCACCTCCTGCGTCGGTGCCGGCTGGACGCGGGACGGGGTTGAACGGGGTGGGAAAACCTTTCAGGAACAAAGGAATGTGGCTGCTGCTGCTTGACGAAACAGCCATGTGACCCCCCCCCCCAAAAAAAAAAAAAAAAAAAACCCAACATCCACAAGCAGTCCTGTTGTTTTTCATCCCTCACAGTGCTGCTAAGGCCTCCCTGTAGCACTTGGGAGAACTGAGAAGCAGAAAAAGGAACAGGGAAGTTCCTCCTCCAAACCCCAACCAAATCCCCCCGTGTGACAGGACAGAACTGACAGCACCCTGGGGCTGGGAGACTGGGTGGGACGGGCAATAAGCTGAGGAATGGACACACTGAGGCCGAGGCACAAGCAGGAGTAAGAGACAAACCCAAACCCCCCAGATCCCACACTGTGGCAGTCCCGCTCCGAGCATGGAGGTGCAAACTCACCTTTCCAACCTTGGCCAGGTCTTCTCTGATGCGAGGTCCTGCTGCACTGAGGTCCTGTGACACACCTCGTCCATCTCCGTCGGTTTTGGCCGTCGGTGCTGCCCTTCGGTGCCATCAGCCCGTGCACAGTGTCGGGCGCAAGGCCAGGAAAAGACACATCCCCGGTCTGCTGCTTCCCCACTTCTTGTCTGGTGTTTTATCATATTCCCCCACTGTGGGTCTCGTTTTCAGGGAAATTCCACACTTTTCCCACCTCTACTTATCCCTGAACATCCCTAATTTCTCTGTTTTGTGTGAGGTGGGAACCGCAGCACTGGGGGGGTTGTCTCACTCCATGGTGTCCTTACAGATCTTTAAATCTTACATTTCTTTCTCCATGCCAGGGCACGGTATTTAACTCCCAATTAATGCAGATTTACTGGATTTTTCCTGCTACTCTCCATGCACCCACCTTGGTCCCACACAGCTCTCTCACCCTTATGTAATTTCCTTCTGCAGCCTCTGGGACCACAAATCCCACTGCCAACCCCCCGGGGCACCACAGTCCAGGCAGGGACCCCTCCGGAGAGTTCCCCGTGTGCTCCAGTGAAAACCCATCACCTCTTGCTTCCCTCCCCATCCCACCTTCAACCTCCTGCGTCAGGGCAATCAGTTTGTCTTCTCCTTGAGCCTGCTGAGATCCCCGATTCCTCCTCGGGATGTGCCCGGGACAGGACCTCTGCGGCTGCAAATAAATGTCAGTCAGTTGCCCATTGTTCAGGGCTTTAAAGGACTTGCTCCAGGAGCCTAATGGAGAGCCATGATTTCCCTTCGAAGAAGTGATTAGACCATACCATATCATGACCTTAAAGATGTTTTATTATTCTTACTTTAAATGATCATTTCAACCAATTTAGCAGATACAGATGTAACCGTTACTGGCCTAATTCCTTGGATCACCTCCAGAGACTCTTAAAGCCAAGGTGCAACATTTACTACTCTCTCTTCTTCGGGGAGAGTAACTGTTTTTAATGAAAGCTCGCATATTTTTGGCTGGGAGATCTGTCATTCACCATAGAAGTACTTCCAGAACTCTTAGATACACACCGTTATGGGGGGGTTGACTTATTGCTTTTTAATTTATCAATTTGCACCATTACTGGCTCCTCTGACATGCCGGGTCTGGGATAATCCTTCATCTTTATTACTGGCAGGAGTGACAGGATCTCATCATTAACAGGGGGAGGAAGCCGGGCCAGGGCAGGTGTAGCTCAATAACACGAGGAAGACTCAAGCAAAGAACAAGCTGCGACCAACAAGTTTTCTCGTCTTTATTAGAAAGAGACCTATATAATATAGCAGCCTCTCTCTGCAGTACTTTACAACTTTTTGGTCTTTGTTTTTGTCGTGTGGGTTTTTTTTTTTTGTTATTTTTTTTTTTATTTTTTTTAATTATTCAGAATACTGTACAGCTGACACAAAAAATCTCAATGTGTTGGAGAGGGATAGAGAGAGAGGAAAGGGGAACATAATACAAACTGGCATACTTAATCAAACCCAAATCATAGGAAACAACAAGCAAAGTGAAATGTTTGTCAATCGGTTTAATTACAGTACAAACAATATAAATAAAGCATCATTGAGTCATTGTAAAACAAACTTGCTGAATGAGGTAATATAAAAACAACAACAAAAGACTTTTTTTTCTTTTTTTTTTTTTCAGAATTTCCACACTGTCTTGTCGTCATTTATACATTATTATTTACAGAAACAGAAAACAAAAATAAAACAACAACCCCAAACTTGCTCTAAAGGCTGCCATGTGCTAGGGACCTCCTGCCCCTACCCCAAGCAGAGGTCTTGGGTGTCCCTACTCACCTGGGCTCCCTTCTCCCCATCCCAACCGGAAAGACAAACATCACAAAGCGGAAAAACCTGAAAGACTTGGAGGCTGAATGCAAAATCCAGCCTTTGCAGGCGGTCACAGGTTATTAAGGAATAAAGGAAAAGAGAACGGTTTACGCGTCCGCTTCCCGAAATAAAGGTGCCCGTTAGACTGAACCTCAGACCACGACCTGGCTGCAACCAGGGGCCAGACTCTGCCTTCAGAGAGGTCAGGACACAGCCTAACTCTGCCAGCCCAGAGCTGTTCTGCCTCAGACACGGGCAAAGCGTCTGGGATGCTCAAACCCCGCCGAAGCCGAGAGGTTTAAGGCAGCAGCAGCTGCACAGTCAAGCTCCTGGCAACTCCAATCCAAGTCCAAAGGCAATACGCACACAAAACAAGTCCCTGGTGTTTGAGAAGACACTCCTACTCCAAATAACCCCTCAGTCTGTGCACCACCTACGTGTCTACAAGTGAAAGGTGCTCTTGACGCTGACACAGTAAAAGAGAGCTGGGCCGAATGCACCTGGAGCCCTGGAGACTTGGAGCTTCCACAGAGCAAAGGGCCGTGTGCTTTCAGAGGATGGGGACGTCCAGTTTCCCCCAAGGACTAGCAAAAGGAGCTCAGTGGATTCAATGGAGAAGCCAGCTGAATTTCTGGATACTCCGAAAAAACGCGGGGAGGGGATTTCAACAGCGTTTCAAAGTAACAGAAGGAGGGGAAAATGAATGACCCTCCCATCAATCCCGCACACTCAGCCATGCCCCTGCCACAGCCCCTTCCTGTCCTGCCACACCCGCCCTCTCCCTACGGATTCTCCCTGACACGACTGCTGTTCCCAGACTGCTCAGCGCAGGCAAAGCCTTAGGGAGCTTCAGCTGTGGTCTGTGGCTCCCACATGGCAAAGTTCTGAGGCCAGAGAGGCATGGCCAAGAACACGTGAAGGGAGGGATCAGAAACATCTCCCCACTGCCATCCCCAACGGCCCCAGAAAGCAGCAGGACCCAAAGCATCGCTGACTCACCCACAGGAGGGCAGCAGGCCTCATGCTCAAAGTCAGCCAGAAAGCTGAGTTTCAAGCAAATTTATAGAAAAAAGGGCCTCTGAGCTGCAAGACTCTGTCCTTTTCAACTTCAGCATCTCCTTCCCCGGCGTTTCCCACCCCCAGTGCTGGGCAAGCTGGGATTTCTCCTCTAAACCAAGGGGCCTGCTCCAGTCCTAGTGGCCAAATTCAACTTCAATGTTGCTGCCTGAAGGAGCTGGATTTTTGGAAAACCTCTGAGGCAGGTCTCCGTGTGAGTCCTGAGCTGCCCTAAGCCTGTACCTCCCATTCCTGCATCTCTCCAGTTGGTGCCCCCCATCCTGCCCCCTGCGCTCTTGGGAACGGCTGGTCTGACTCAAACTGGGAAATCTGCCTGTTGGGAAACATCCGACTGAAGAGCTGGCTCCAGCCACGGATTGTGATTGATGTGTGCACCACATTCCCACAGTAACTGCCAGCAGCACGGAGAGCACATCCAGGCACACACACACACACCCACAAGTGTGGTTAGTGATAGACTGCCTGCGCCTCAGGGCTCACAACACCTCTGCTGCACTTCATCCACTCAACTCAACCCCTGCATTTGGGATCTAGTTGCCAAATAACAACCCCTGTTCAGCACCAAAGCACTTCCTTGGTCCTGCACGAGCCTGAGGTTTTCCTTCGGCACAGACCAGACGCAACCAAGTTCTACACCCTGTGCCTTCTAATTCATTTTCAGCGTCCTCGGTTCTCAGGAACAGCCACAAACCCACGCCGGTCGGTTCTGGGGAACGGGGCGTACACAGAAGAGCTGATGGTGCATTCACTGCCAGCAAGCAACGTGGCCATCCCCCAGCGCATGCCATGAGACCCCTGAAAGCATCCCCCCCGCCCCGCCCTCCCTCCACACTTCGTACAGAACACACAGGCAAAAACCACCAGCTTTGGAGCACGACAGAACAGTCGGTCCTTACTCCTGGAAGCTGAACACACACCCAGGAGTTCACGGCCGAGGGAAAGCCGGAGCTGCGCCGGCCAACAGAGCCGACCGCTCCCGCTGGAACGTGCCCCCGGCATCTGGGAGATGGGCACACAGACGGACACGAAGAGGTCAAAACTGCTGAAATGCACGGAAACATTTTTGTTTTATCCACCCACAAGCAAAATTCCCCCACCCCACCCGCCCCCAAAACACTCCAGGAACGGCGGTAAACGATGGGAGTTAATTCACCCCCATACTGCTGTCGCCCTGAAACGAAACACGGGGGCCAAGATGACCAGAAACATGCTTGGTGATTTGGGGCTGAAGATGGCTCTAGGAGAACCCCCAAAACAACCTTCTACTTTCAAAGATCATGCAGTTCTCCTCTCAAAACATGAACTATTCACAGCTCCCGAAAATCCCGGCTGAAACCCTCTGAACCTCCCTTGAAAGTGTGAGACGGATTCAGTCAACCCGAGGTAAACTGTCCTGAGATGACACCACCCGATACTTACTCCAAAAACTGGCCCGTGCCAAACAACAAAGCAAAACCTAGAGTATCCTAAATCAACAAATCCACCCACCTACAGCTTCAAAAGTTCTGCTCTATGACCTCTATTATTTTTTCAAACAGGGGGTTGTTTTCTAATAAAACCATTCAAACCAACCTTCTTTTCGGTAGCTTAGAATTTCGGAACTCAAAACTCTTAGCAGAACCTCTTAATCTAGGGTGGCTTAGTGTTTTTCTACCTTGGAAGGAACGTTAATCTGGAGTGTTTTTATTTTCTCCTACTGGGCCGCAAACGCAAGAACATCCAAAAACGGGTTTTCTACGCAACGAATTTTACCCACAAATCGCCAAGAATGGAAGATGTGGAACTGAGGATCCAAGACCAACAGCCGGAAATCCCACTCAGGAATCGCTGCAGCTGCCTCTGGAGGGGGGAGGAAGATGCTTGACTGTGAGATGAAGACGGACAAGTTGTCCCCTGCCCAGCCAAGCTGCCCCAGGTTTGGTCCCCAACGCTCCCCCCTCCTTTCCCTTGAGTCCCTCCGCTGACAAGGACCATTTCATCAGACCATTAAATGACCATTTCATCAGTGCCCAACTAATAAAACCCAATAACCATCCCTGTTAAGGTGCAAAGGCGGCTCCCCGAGACGTTTGGAAAGGGCCCCTTCGAGACCCCCTTGTGAAATCTGTGCTTGTCTCCACTATTACTACTTTATACTAGAAACTACAAATTACTTCATTTTTCCCGATCTCCATACAAATATAAAAGATGAAGCTATTCCAACCCCATATAATCTAATTATACTACATTACAGTGCCGGAGATCATTTCTAAGCCCGTATCTGCATTCCCACCTCTACTCCTCTCCCTACGTGACTCAGCTTCCTCTGGCCAAGGGAAATCTCCAAGTGCAGCTAAAGCTTTTTTACTTTTTGCACTAACACACGTAATTCAGGGAAACGGGGACAAGACGGCAAATGAAACAATATTAACGTTTACATGGTTATTATACACTATGCCCCAACGCTTGAAAATCCTCTCTCACCTTCCAGGAGCTCACCTGGCTTTCCAAGCAGCACCCACTTCATAACCAAGTTCTCCAAAATAGTGGGTTTTTTTGTTTTTTTTTTTTTTTTTTTTTAATGCCCCCTTTAACCAATAAAATTATAAATCTGGTAATGGGAGCCCTTGGGCAAATCTCTGCACCGGCAGGACCCTGGCTGGATCTTATTTCTTCACAAGGAGCGAGGAGAAGTGAACCCTCCTCAGCAATATCCAGGTTCAGATGCCAGATACGACACATCCGACTCATCCCCACTGTTCGACAGCAATTAGCTAAAAATAGAAGGAAGGTGCTGACGGTGACAGGAACAGCTGACTCACTTCTAGTGTTTTAGGTGTTGCGGATAAAGTGCAGAGGAAGGGGGATTTCAAGGTATCTGGGATGCTGGGAAGGTTAAAGGGGGGATGCAATGAAGGCCACACTGCGAGAAGACAGCTTCAGCTGACAGGTTTCTGCTGGGGTTTCTTATGGACTGGGGGGCAATTTGGGTGTAATTTGCTAATAACGTACCCAAAGGGTGTGAACAGCCTGGCGGGCGGGTTCCGGAAAAGCGATGAGGGGCTAAAGGCGAGACAAGGAGCAGGAAAGGGCTGGGTTAACAGGAGGAATGGCAATTCCTGCAGGACCCCCCAGTGCCGCAGGAACTGCTTGATTCCACACCTGGATGGCTCTGAGAACATCGTCTGCAAAGTTCAAACACATCCCCTGTACAGCACGTGGAGCTCCCAAAGCCGAGCTTCCTCCATCCTTGCTCTCAACTCCATGGGAAGGGCTTTCCCCTCCTCTCCCCCATTGTGCAAGAAGGGGACGGAGCCTACGCTGGCCCGACTTCCTTGCCAGGTGTCCCACTAGCTCAGGAGGTGCCCCAGCACTCCTGCCAGCTTTCCAACCAACCCTATTTGAACGGGGGATGCGGTGCCAACACCCCGCGAGGCCCAGACCCTCGTCTGTCCTCCCGTGGAGGAGCATCGCCGGCTGTGGTGGCAAGAAAGGTGTCTCCTGACCTGGAGAGACAGCGCTGGGTGATCTCACCCAGCGGGTCCCTTCCAACTCAGGATATTCTGTGATTTCCTGCTGCCGCCGCATCCACCACCAGGAGTCCTCCCTGCAGACCCCCACATGTTTGGGGAAGCCGTCACATACTCCTACACTGCTCCGACATAGTCACACTTACACCTCCAAGGGAAAAACACGTTTAGGTTAATACCAGCTGTGTTACCGCTCAATCAAAATGTTAGTTGGCTAGCCTGGATATCTAATTTTTCCTGGAATACACCGGAATATCCTTTCTTAAAAACATTCTGTGTTTTTTTCAAGGGTCGCCCTCAGAAAATTTTTATGAAAGGAGCATGTAACTGATACACCCGAAACCCGCGTGACAGCCTGGCTGCCCTTGTTTCCCAAACGTCACTCTCAGCTTTGTCGGAGGGAGGTGGCCCAAAGAGAGCATTAAATTATGTACAGGAAACAACTTCAGTTTGGCGAAAAACCCCAGGACTGAAATGGAACCCGCACTGAGAACTTAACGGCGGCAGATCTGCCTTCCGCGGCCTCGAAACGCTGGACTTGCGTTTTCGGACACAAATGCCCTCGATGCTCCCAGGGGAACGGCAGGCAAGCTCTAGCACCTCTGGGACAGCCATTCCCGAATCCCTGCCGGGTTCCCCCGAAAGGGGTGTAAAGCTCATGAGCACCAAGACGCAGTGGCTTCACAGCACCCCCGTCAGCTGCACACTGGGTGGGTGGCCCCGTCGCCGAAGGACCACCCGTAAGTACCAAAGATCAGGGAGCTGCGCAGGAATGACGGAGAAACAGCAATTACAAGAGACACCTTTCCTTAATTAAAAAAAAAAAAAAAAAAAAAAAAATTTAAAATTAACNAAAAAAAAAAAAGAATATTTAAAATTATCCCAGTCTGAAGGGACTCAGCTGTGTCCTTGCTCTGCCTCAGCCAGCCTAGGCCGGGTGAAGGAAGATTCCCTCCCCAGAAAGAGTCACAGGTCTATATAATAACAAAGTACAAAAGGAGGACACCTCCAAAGAGGAAAAGCTGGTACATATTCCTGTGCTTCCACCTTGAGGCATGTTTTTCAACCACAATTTAATAATTCACATCAAATCCGTAATTTTTCTGATTTTTTTTTTTTTCTCCTTAAGACAACCAGATCACATTTTTTTTTCCTTCGCATTTGGTCCACATGGAGTTTACTTGGCAATTGCCACGCTCCTCCTGTTGTGTGCTGAGTGAAACCCAGAGCCCCAAGGAAGAGCACAACCGAAGGCTTGGGAAAGGCATCCGAGCAGGTAGATTTGCAAATTACTATGCTGTGTGCACCTCACTGCCTTCACATAATTGCTCCTTTGCCATAGAATTCAGTTGAGTTTTCAACTTTCCCAGTGATATACCCTTCCCCCATCTTCACACTGCCATATGCCACTAAAAAAAAAAAAAAAAAAAAAGAGAGAGGAGAAAAGACTTTTCTGCCTGCCAAAACCCGTGCAAGCTGCTTCCCCGTGCCAGAATCCCACTACTGGGAAAACGGGAGAAGCTGGGATCTGCCTGGTAAGACCAAAATAATCCAATCAAGTATTAAAACCTGGGATTCAAATGAACTGTCCAGGCTACTTTCACAAGCCATTTTTCTTGCCGAAAGCAGCCAGGTTGGGAGTGGAGCTCAGCCGTGCCCTGCCCGCCGTGCTGAAGGCTATCAATTCTGAGCTTAATCAAACCTGATCTTCCCCCAGCCACAGCAGGGCTTTTTGTCTTGGCTTGTGAAAGCTTCCCGACTTCTGGACTAAAATATATTTACAGCGCTAAGAAACAGCCTCTTTTTCCTTTCCAGAAGGCCTCACACATTTCTTTTTTTCTCCCCATGCCAAGCGTGCCCTGGTCTCCTCCTGATGTGTTGCTCACAGGCTTTGGAAACGAGAGTTCACTGCTGGGAATATTATCGATGTACAGTGACCTGTAGCCCACAGATCCTAACTAGTTGCACACTATTTAGTTCACATCCATTACAGTTTATAAATTAACAGAGATGTTGTTTTCTGTACAAAAAGAACCCAATGTATATTTATGCTTTTTTAAAATTCAAATAGATTTTACGTACATAGAATCTAGAGACACAATACAAAAATCTGTATAAGTTAGGCAATGCATCACAGGAGTGACCAAAAACTCAACACAATTTACCTTGGCAAAATGACAGAACCTATTTCTGCTGGCTGATAAAACAAAAAATATTAGCCTTTAATGCGTTTATTAATTTCACTGAACATACTTGAAATGTTTTTTTCCACAGCGCTATTCATTATTCCTTTTTGTGTTTCGGAGTTACTCTTATTTATTTTTTCCATTTTGTTTTTACACCAAGGAGACTGCAGTCAAATAACACTCAGCAACTCATTTCCTCTCTTTGGACTGAAAAATTAAACAGATACTAAATTATGACAGTGAATTTAGAAAGGAGGGCTCCAAGGGCTTGAAAGAACATGTCTGAGATAATATGATGCTTCTAAGAATATTGCAATCACATCCAAGCAATCACCGAAGCGTGCCATGTAACTACCTCCTCAGCTAATATGCTTTTTTCTCCGTGATGACTAATCATGTTCTATTAAACAGCGGTAATGCTGGAAGAACTCAACTATACAAGTGTAATGAAGCCAGTATTCTCCCCGGACAGATTAGCTACAACTGATTTGACACATACCATCATAGGAGCTTCAAACCTGACAAACTCTGTGCTTGCTTCTGATTTATGCCGTCAAGCTCTTCAGAGAAGAGAATGGAATCCAGGCGCGGCGCTCGGCAGAGGTGAAATGTACTGATGTGCTTAACTGTCAGTCACGGAAAGTCACCGGCTCTCCTTCCTCCTCCTCTCGCTCGCCTCTCCCTCCGCCCTTCCCTCACGCTGGGAGGCCGCGTGTCCCCGCTCCGGGGCGGCCGCGCTCCCACGGTCCCGGTGCCACGCGCGGCGTGTCCCGCTCAACCCACGCGCCCTCGCCCGCTCGTCCCCGTCCTTCCGGAGCTGTCACTGAAACAACGGCCTTCCCGGCAGCCCCTCGGGCTCCTCCTCGTCCCCTCGCGCTCTCCGCGTTCCGGATGGGACGGGGGTGTACCGAAGGGAAAAGGGAAAAGGAGAGTTACCAGACTCACAGAGCAGGGCTGCGATGGGGATGGAGGGATGTGAGGCTGCGGATGTAACTCAGCGAATGCGCGAGGGAGCTCCTCAGATGATGGTGGGCATCCTGCCGCCGCTGTTGTTCCGGTTGTTGTTCTTCCTGGACAGGTTTGGGGTGGCCATGAGGACGAAGCGCTCGTCGGGGCAGCCGTACTGGAGGAGCACGTCGATGCACTCCTGGCTGGAGGCCTGGCGGGCGTAGGCCAGCGCCGTGTTCCCGTGGGCGTCGCGCGCCATCACGTCCACGCCGTACTGCGGGAAGGACACAACGGCTGTTGGAAGCTGCGGCGCCAGCGGAGCAGTAAAACAGGAAGGAGCAGGTTTGGGAGGGACAGATTTGGGTTTAAGGGGGGATGGGGACAGGGAGGAGAGGGAGCTGGCGGGATACCAGCCCGACAACGTGAGCACAGCAGCACTGTAAAGGTTGCTATGGGAAGGGGGGGTCTCACATGTGAAACAAAATCTGTCCCAGAGGTATTCCGAGCTCAGGGAATCTCTCCTTCCCTTTCCATCAAGGAGGAGACAGGCACAAACATACTTTATCACCCTGGTGCTGCCCTTTGAGAGCGCGCAGTGAGGAACGCCCCGTGCCAGCACATCCTCTTTGTGAAGCCCCAAGGAGCAGGCGAGGCGTGTCCTGCTGCCCACCAGCACTTACCCAGATGAGGAGCTGCACCAACACCACGTTCCCTTTGCGGCAGGCCAGGTGCAGGGCCGTGCGCCCGTCCCCGTCTCCGCAGGTCTCGTTCACCTCTTCCCGAGTGCCGTGGGCCAGGAGCAGGATGACCGTCCGCAGGTCCTCCTCGGCTGTGGCCCTCAGCAGATGCTGGCCCAGAGAAAGCTCCAGGCACTGCAGCGGGGCAAGGAAGAGCTTCTGCTCGTACTTCGCACGTATCCAGAGCTCCTTTTCTTCCCTGGAGAAGCCAGAGGAGACATGTCACCCTCACCCGGCGCCGCAGCAAACGGCGCTCAACCAACCAGGAAGTTATTGCCCCCCCCGCGAATTTTTGGCAAGAAAGCCCTCGTAGAAACAGCTCACCCAAACCCTGTGTTTGCAGCAGTATTTGTGTTGCCCACCTCATTGTTACCGAGCCGTGTCACAGCAGTGCCGGAAGATCCTCCAGGATGGATGCTGTGCCCACGGGGTTGTAAGATCACAACAGCCAAGGAGATCTTAAAAAACCCTGGGCTGGCAAGAGGTCAGTGCAAGAGCCCTCACTGTCACAAAGACCAAAGACACAACAGACAGCCTGGTTCCACCTTCAGGTTGGGCTGGAAAAATACATTGCACAGAGTACACCCGATTTCTGTATCTCAGAGCAGAAGTAACCAAACAGGGGTGCTTTGTCCTTCTCCAAGTCCAGTAATGTTTCCAAAGGCATATGGATGGTTCCTCTGTTTGTTTTTCCAAAATTCAAACCACCAAACCAATCCTTTGAAGCGCCTTTGCCTCCTGATATATCAAAGCACTATCAAAAGCTTTCTGGGTGCTCTCAAGTTACAGGAGAACAAGGACTACAAACAAGTCCCTCCACTTGCCATTAAAAAAATTAGCATACAATTATAGGATGTGAGAGACCCAGCCCCAGACAAAGTCCCATTTAGAGGTACCTCAGGTAATCTGTTCAGCCTGTGAAAGCCCTACACATCACCTGAGCCAGGACCGTGGTCCTGGTGACAGATTCTCTCCTCTGGAGTACAAAAGGCCAAGCTCTGTTTACGCCTTTCAGCCGTGTTTACACTGCTCCCAGTAATCTAGTGTCAGGTTAGCCCTAATCTGTTTTTAAATACTTACGTAAACAGCTCCTTCCACCAGCAAATCTGGATTAGTTTTGCATCATTTCCTGGGACATGTGGAGTGACCTTGCTTTGACCTGCCTGGATGCTTTCAGGCACAGCTTCCCAAAGCTTGTGCTTCCCTGCCCTGACCACAGTTTACCCAAAAACAGGCCCAGGGCTTTTATTCAGAGCAAAAGTGCAAACAGAAAATTACCACAGAGAGTGCTTCTTTTACACCAAACCTCTGAATGACTCCGGCAAGCTAAAAGACACACCAACCCCCCCCCCCCACCTCCCAACAACCCATTTGGGGAGTTGCAAATTAACCTTTGATGGTAGGATCTGATAACCAGAGTATCACTGCAGGTATTCCAGATGGAGAGGAGAAAGAAAAGGAGTTCTGTTATCAGAATCTTTAATTCATGGGTTTTCTATTCGTATTTTTTTTAAGGTAAAACACAAACCAGAACTGGTGCCGTGAAAAGGAAAAAGTAACACGTAATTATCTACAATAAAATGGGCATTCCTGCAGCAGTTCTACTTCCAGTATCCACCTAGATTATCTTCAGGGACGTTCAGCAAATATCTCATATGATTTTTAACATCCATAGAGGCATTGACAGTATAACCAAAACGTCCACTACGTGTTTAAAACGTGCCACACTGGAAAGTGAAGTGATTCAACCTGTGCTGTTCACCCACAGCAGCTCACACCAGGGCTCTGGCCCTTTATTTCTCATGTCCACACATTCTGAAGGCAAAATATACCTCAAACACCTGCTCGACGAATTTTTTTTTAGCCAAGAGCCTGCAAACGAATCCCCTTTTCCCCCAGACCATCTTTTCAGTCATAGGAAGTTTTGGCTCCTGTCAGAGCACTGGCTGTTGTGATCACCACGGCTCCAAGAAAAGCCCTTTTTTGTTTAGAAACCAAACTGTTTGACACGAGTCTCCCACTTCCCATCACAATTCACCTCGAAGTGTCACAGTGACGCTGTGATATGCACTAAAATACGGAGAATAAAAGCTTAGTTCAGGCAGAGGCTTTCCAAGTTTCAGGGTGCCGGTTTACAAATTCACTGGTGCGAATTTCTCATTTGCCGTGTGTGGCACGGGCAAATCCTGATGCCCTTGGAAGGCTGCAAGAAAGAGGGATAAAGATGCTCCAGCCCTGCTCAGGTTTATCCTACTGTCTCAAAAGGCTGGGGGAAGAACAGGAAACCCCTCAAAAATACGTGGAACAGCAAGGGGAACATAATGGCACCAGCGTTAGGGATGGAGACAATGCAAGTGGTCCCTCCTTAAGGCACTCCCCAGAATGATCCAGTCACCCATAACTGCTCTGCATTAACTGTGTGCTCTGGTCAGGATGCTTCCCTTAACCAGAGGAAGTGTGGTGCAGAGCCTGGGAACAGCCAAGGAGACAGGGAATCCCTCAGGACATGCTCTCTGGTGCGGGTGGCCAGCACAGGGCCCTGCCACCAGCAGCGGGCTGTGACAAGGGGCTACACTCACCTCAAAATCCAACCTTTGCACGTGGTAATTCCACTTCACTCCAGCTTCCCTTCTCAGAAAACCTGCCTGCTTTTTCTTGACCACGCAGGGCACCAAAAGGCTCCAGTTTGTTAAGGCCCAATTCCACCTTCGGAGTCACATCAAGCGTTGTGGTGGCAACACAGCAAACACCACAAATCAAAATAAAGCTGCTTCAAAAGCCTCAGACGTTTGGGGCAGCATTCACTGACAACAGCCACTGAGTGAGACCTTATTCAACATCTCTCAAGTGAGATCTTATTATATTTTCTACCCTAAAATCCAAATGCTGTGTCTTTCTCGTGCCCCCCACTGGGGGGGCACGAGAAAGACACAGCATTTGGATTTTAGGGAAGAAAACTAAACCTTATCAGAGGTAGCAGTAGAAGCACACTCGCCCAGGCCTCATGGACAGCCAAAACACAGAGGGGCTGTTTTCCAGTGAGCACCTAGAAAGCCAACGCCCACAAACATCCTCCCTCCATCTCTGGCACGCACCGTTTAATTTGGACGGGAAGTCCTGGGGACTTTCCTGGGAGACAGCTGCAGCTCCGCCGCTGGCATTCATCTCCCAAATCCTGACAACAAGACATAAATACTGTAATTGTTGCTCTGATGCCCCAATTTCACTTCTGGGATCCACAGCTTGTGTTGGTCGAGGTTTCATTTCCCCCAAGGAAGGCCAGTCCAAGAGCAGGGTTGTCAGCAGTAGATCACTTAACCTCATTGCAGCTCCCTGGAGGACCACTGCTCACATCCCCTCTTAGTTAATGAGCTAAAAAATGAATTATTGGAGCGGTCAGCAATAAGCAGGAAGAGGAGGCACAGTGTTTCATTTCAGCCAGCACTGACATACCTTTAAATAAATCAACTGAATAAGAGCACGAGGAAGTGTGAGGAAGAGCAACTCATCAGGAGAAAGACACCGAAGCGATCCCTAAAAATAAAGGCTAGTAAACATTTCCCGCCTTTTCTTCCCTTAGCTGCAAACCTGGCAACTCCAAACCACTCCCTCAACACCAGAGATTTTCAGTTGTACCTGTCAAAGCCAAAACAAGACTCTGAGTGAACTTTTCACAGCAGAGTCCTTTTCTCAGGACCAAATGAAAGCTGGAGAGGCAACATCTCCCTGCACTCAGATGGTCCCGACGATCTACCAAATGCTGGAGAACGCCTGAGCTGCCTCTTCCTCAGATGTATTAAAATTAATAGATTATAACCTCCTAGATAAACGCAGAGAAAATAACAACGAAGTTCCCAGATCAGACTTCCTTTGAGCCTTTTATCTCTGAAGTTCTGCGCTGAAACCCAACTTGCTGATACAAACTCCAAACCTCACTGGTTACACAAGGGGTAAATACAAGGGGCAAAAAAACTCTGGGGAACCAGGAATGAGTCGCTAAGCCTTGGCCAAAGCCCTCCAAGCTCTCTGCCCTTCCAGGAGTCTCCATCACCGGTGAGCTCCAGGTACACAGAGGGGTGTGAATAATGAAATCTCTGTCGAGGCAGCAATACTCTACATAGGTAAAGGGTTATTAGAAACAGATGAAAATTTCAGTTCTCAGTTTATTTTGATCTAATTAGGTGCTTGCTTCTCAAGATAATGTCCAATTATTTAAATTACTCTGCCAGCCACATCACATCATTATTATCTGGAAACATAAATACCGGGCCCTGGGAGGGGGGAGGGCTAACTAGGGAGCATCAGAGGATAGAAAAAGCAGATTTGCTTCCAGCACAGCTTCGCTCCAGGAGCTGCACCGCATTCCCCACTTGTGGGTTTGCACTGGAGTTGCTCCTTGAGGAGCCCATGTCCTGCAAACCTCAGCCCCACAGAGCACATTGAGTTTTACACCCAGCAAATCCAACCAGGAGTCTCATGCTGCTGGGATCCACTCTCCATCCTTACTCCTCCTCGCTCCTGTTCCCCTCTACCTTCACTTCCATTGTCCCTCACATTTGTCTGGTGGGGAGGCACGAAAGGCAAACACCAAAAGGATTTGCAGGGTGGAAATAAAAGTCACGTGCTTACAGTGACCCAGAATTGATTGTGTAGGCAATATCATGTGGATGGGGGGCCTGAGAACTTGCCACCAAAATTCCAGAGCTCCGGCACAAGAGCAGCCTTGTTCTTACCAAAGCAGTAACAAGGGTGACAAAAAGGTTGTGTCACTCGCTCATCACCCAGAATTACCCACTGCTTGTTAAAAAGCTGGATCGATTTTTGAAGGTTGAATCAAACAGACAATGGACAGCAGGTATTTGCCATGGAAGAGCACTGATTTCCCACCGCCTGAAATACAGTGCAGGCTCGGTACAGGCAGTTCGAGGTGAAGTTTTATCCTCCACACCTCTGACAACAGCAAAAAGCTCTTGAAATTTTTTACCTTTTCCTCTCACTTCCTAAAGAAACTAATTCTGTAACAGAGGAGGCCTCTAAATGTTCTCTCCAGTGGGGCTGTGCAGGTGCTGTGCCCGTGCGTTGCCATTTCTGGTTGCTCACTGAAGTACAACCGTTCAACGCCGTAGTAACCCGGCCAGCTCAGCAAGAGCGCTGCCAAATATTCTCTCCTGTTGGCCAGCTGACAAGGTTAATGTGTCTCTTCCAAGAAAATGAAGTAAATCTAACCCCCTGTACCTCCCAAACTCCTGGAAGAGCCCCAGAACGTGCCATTAGCTTCGCGGTCCAGCTTGCAAGAAGCCATCACCTAATGGCCAGTGCTGGGCAGCTGGTTGTGCCGGGGCTTCCCGTTCAAACAACCCCCTTTGTGATGATCCTGACAGGGATGCAATGTTGGGATGGGTAAAAGAAAAACATCAGGGACTGGGGGGGGACGAGATTGAAATGTTGGGAAGGGTTCCCGATGTTTTTAATTGCAACAGGGAAGGGGGGGAGAAGTAGAGAGGGCGAGAAGAAAGGGCTAGCAGCAAGGAATTTCCAAAGTGTCTTCCTGCCCCGAGCAAAGCAGGAACTGGGAGGAGAGGCATGGAAGAGGAGCCGGGAACAATATGCCGAGAAAACACAGGGGCTTCCTCTCTCTGCAGGAGAAGACCCCGGTGTATTGCACAGCCAGTGCTTAGCAGTTGAGTGGTTCGAGCCCGCATGCCTTCTCTGCCCGGCCGCGTTGCTAAGGGGGAGAGTGCACAAGCCCACCGGGGATATATGCAGGTCCCTGGCAAACAAGAGGGCTCCAGACAGCAAACAAAGACCGATGGGTATTTATTCCTTAATTACGGAAAAGCTCTTCAGAAACAGACCACTGTAAATCCCGCCTGCCCGGGGAAAGGCCCGCGATTTATGCGCGCTGGGGCAAAGAGGGAATAAATATCTCTCTGGCTCCTGATCAATATTATGAGTGTTTTGCCAACCTACAGGGTGTTTTATGAGCTGTAAGGACAGAAAGGGATCATTAATAATTAAATAAAGTCAACCTATTAAGCTTATTACTTCTTACAAGTTAAACATCCCTGACGGACGAAGACCAGCCCCATAGGAAAGCCACAGATCAGCCAACCCCTGTCTTGCCTTGGACTCCGCTCCAGGGCTGTCTCCAGTGAGCAGTGTAGTAACCCAGCTTGGAAATGATTTCATTACTGTCTGATGGGGAACTTGTCTGGCTGAGGACTGTGCTCAACCCACTCTTCAACCTGCAGGTTTTTGTCCAAGAGGCAGAGAAAGGCGATCCAGTGCTGCATAAACATGCCAAATTCAGATTACTTCTCCTACTGTCAGTCCTGTTCAACCAAACCAAACCAAAACACCAGCACCAAAAGGCACAAATCCCTGGAAGCGTTCAAGGTCAGGCTGAACGGGGCTTGGAGCGACCTGGTCTAGTGGGAGGCGTCCCTGCCCATGGCAGAAGGTGGCACTGGATGGGTTTTAAGGTCCCTTCCAGCCCAAACCATTCCGTTATTCTGCGAAATAAAGGTGGTTTCCCCCCAGCAGCACCTTGCGCTGTCAGGGACCTGTTTTCTGGAGCCCACAGCTCAGGATCTTCTCCACCATTAGCTCTCCTATTCCATTTTCCAGTTTTCCTTCCACAGCTGTGTGTTTAAGGGAAATAAAACCCTACTGTGTGTGAGGGACAGAGATCGCTCACACGTGCAGAGCCGAATGTGCTTCTCAAATTAATCACACCTTGCCTGACGCTCACCAGTATCATCGTAATTCAGATTCAGTGGAGCTTCTCCACCTTTTCCCCCCTCTCTCCTGACAGCATCCCCTCCAAAACAGCTCCAAAAGCAGCTGCTTTTTCTGCACCTCTGCGTTACCCCTCCAGTGATGCCACAGAGCAACCAGCACCTCTCCTTCAAGTGTTAATGCACCCGTAGGATTTATTACTGCCCAACATTAATGACCAGCCTGGCCAAGACATCAAGGTTTACTGACTCCAGGCTTTTTAGATAAATATCCTGCAACTGTGGGGCTCTGATATATCACAGAAAATTGCAGTCAACTTATGTTATCATGGCGTGGCACTCCATCTAATAATTTTTAAGGTACCCTCGATAAAATATATCACACCTGAGGTTTATTCCGTATGAAGTTAAGCAAAAACTGTGTGACACATAATGGTGGGTACTAAGAAAAGGCTTATTAGGCTGAGAATAAAGATCCTAAGGGTGACAATCACAAGCCCTGTAAGCTGGTTAAGTCTTTTCTCAATAAAAATCCAAGCTTTTTTTTTTTTTTGTTCCGTGCAAATATGTGAAATGAAAACAGTCTCCAGAGATTTAATAAAAAGCCTGAAGAATGCCACAAATTGTACCTTCCCGCTAACCCTATATGCCCCAAATTTTTTAAACAGTATTTCAGAGGGAAACCCCCAAACAATGGTGAACCCTAAGGATTTAGAGCTCCCCATGGTCCAGAGGATGCCACAAAGATGATTAAAGGGCTGGAGCACCTCTGCTGTGAGGAAAGGCTGGGAGAACTGGGATTGTTCAGCCTGGAAAAGAGAAGGCCCAGGGGTGACCTAACTGTGACCTTCCAGTGCCTGAAGGGAACTGACAACAAAAATGGGGAAAGACTTCTGGCAAGGGACTGGAGGGACAGGACACAGGCAATGGCTTCCCACTGCCAGAGGCCAGGGTTAGATGGGATACTGGGAAGGAATTCTTCCCTGGGAGGGTGGGGAGGCCCTGGCACAGGGTGCCCAGAGAAGCTGTGGCTGCCCCTGGATCCCTGGAAGTGTCCAAGGCCAGGTTGGACGGGGCTTGGAGCAACCTGGGCTGGGGGAAGGTGTCCCTGCCCATGGCAGGGGGTGGAATGAGATGAGCTTTAATGACCCTTCCAGCCCAAACCATTCTGTGACTCTACGATTTTAAACATGCAGCTTGGAGAAAATAATTTAAAAAGCCCCATGAAGAGTGGGGGAAGCTGGATTTCTGCTGAGGTGTGCAAGGAGAGACCTCATGAGAACCTGGAATACAACTGCCATGAACAACAACTCCCTCCCACCCACCCTCTGCTGACCAACGGGAAACCTGCTGAGTTCATGATCTGATTCCTCTGATACGCAGGTACAACACGCTGGCCACGTAAAACGTAACCCAAAACACATCACTGTGCTGGGTACCAAAAAAAAAAAAAACCAGAGAAAAAAGAAAAGGCTAATAAGTGAGTTATCACTGTGTGGTTCCAGACACAAGAGTGGGCTGCTTCCATTTCTTGGGTGGTCACACTGGGGCACACCACCACTGTCACCTAAAAAAAGCCAAAAACCTGCTCTACCACAGTAGCACAGAAATGCTGAAGCCAAGGAGTATATTTGCTTCTTGCTTGTTTTCAGTAATAAATATATATATATGCAGGGAATAGTAATTGGAAATATGCACCTAATGCATTTCATTATTCATGTGTAACCATACTTAACCTGATGTCTTAAGTGTATAAATCAAATTGCATTGTGCCAGTACCTAAACACAGACTGGAAATTTCAATTTGCAATTTGATATACAGTCACTCAGGTTAGAAGATTCCATTAATTTGCAATTTGTTAACACTAATTTTCTCCTATAGGAAGGCTACACTTAATGCAGTAGCACTTTAAACAGAGCTCAAGAAATCATTACATACTTTTTTCCTTTTTTTTTTTTTTTTTTCTTTTTAAAGGAAAAAAATAAGAAAGAAAATCCTCTTGTACAGGACAGAAATATTTCAGGGCATAAATCTCAATAATCTGTGCCAGGTGAGGGGTGGAGCGAGGTGGACCAGTGAGGTGTCCCCAGCCCTGAGAGATGTGGCAGGAAACGGGGATGTCCCTCAGCCCCGCGGCTCCTCCCGTGCCCCGAGCATCACACGCCGTAAGACAGCTGATGTGATCTGCCCTGGAACAGATCCCAGCACAACCAGAGCAGAGAGGAGAAATGGAGCTTCTCCTCTGCTGGGAAGTGGCAGAACTAGGAGTGCACCAGCACCTTCTAAACAACGAGGGGGGAAACCCCTCCAAGGGCTGCCCAAAGGGCTGATGAACCCGCAGAGCAGGCCACAGACAGCTCAGATCAGGGCTTGCTCAGCACACAAAGGTGGCTTCAGTCATAGAATCATTAAAGTTGGAAACGACCTCTAAGATCATCGAGTCCAACTGAAAATGGAAAAAAACGTGTTGTGGGCTCCAGGAGAAGCCTGGAGACCCGAGGGTCAAAAACTGGAAGAGGGGGGGCTAATCACAATGCTGCACAAAGACCTCCCAAAATTTACTTGACAATTTTGATCCTTTGTTAGCAATAACTCCTACAGTTTGGTTTACAAGGAAAAACAAAAGCCCTTTCAGGGGGCTTTAATATTACCTTAATTCCAGGAGAAGCAATAAGATGACACTCTTCGGAGTATTTGGGAAAAAAACACTCTCTAACATTACACTGAATTTATGTAAGACATAAAAGAGAAAATACAAGTAATAAACATTGTATTAGAGCAGAGACTGTGAAGAAAAACACATTTGGAGCAGCAAGCAAATAAAAAAACAACTGCCTGCTCTGCACAAGTCAGCAGTGGGAGGCAGCAGTGTTTGCAGCGGGAGGTCTGAGGGCTGGGCACCGTGGGCAGCATTTCTGGGACACACGTTCTACAGAGGCTACAGGGACCTCTCCACTGCCCAACTCTTCCCAGGTGACTTGGAACCCTCCCTTCTGCTCTGCTCACCTTCCAGGGTCTCCTCACCTGCGGTTCAAGAATCACAGAATTGCTAAGGCTGGAAAAGACCTCCAAGATCATCAAGTCCACCCTTCAACCAAATACCACCATGCCCAGTAAACCATGGCATTGAGTGCCACTTCCAGTCCTTTCCTGAACACCTCCGGGGATGGTGACACCAACACCTCCCTGGGCAGCCCCGTCCAATGCCTGAACACCCTTTCAGGAAGGAAATTTTTTGTAATATCCAACCTCAAGCTCCCCTGGCACCACCTGGGGCCATTTCCCCTTGTCCCATCGCTCACTGCCTGGGATTTAGATCCCATATCCTCCTCTTCCCTTCTTGGCCGACACGCCTGTTCCACTACACCACCTCTATTGATTACTTCTTCAGCTGCTTCGGCTGCCTCTTACATCTCACTGATGACAAGGGCTCTACAGGAATTGTTCATGTCATCAGACTCTTCTATGAGTCGCATTTATTAATGGCTATTTTTATTTAGTAAAAACGATGCCTTCCATAGCAAGTTGGATCTGAGGTATTCCCTCTGTTCAGCAAATGATGGCACTCCCCTCCACCTCAGTTCTACTGGGCTGCAGGTGTTTGATGCCTTTCTCCAAGCACAAGTGATGATTAGTTAAAAAAAAAGGCTGTTGGGTAGAGCCACTCGTGTTTCTGAAAAAGCGAAGTGGATGAAAAATTAGCTTGAATAACTAAGAAAGACTTTAGAAATCCTCAGCAGTGAACATCCACAGAAATCCATGAGGTTCCTCTGCACCTAAAAAATGAGATACCGATACTTTTTTTTGTTTGTCTGTGTATTTTCAATAACGGGACATGCAACTCTGGGGTTGCCCAAATGTGCCCCAAAAGGTGGGATTAGAGGTGGACTCGCCTTTCAGAAGATACTGGAGTGCTCAGGTCCTGCTGAGGCATTTCTAATTGCACACCTCTGCCTATTAATCACTTGCAAACCTTTAGGCCTTTATGATTTACAAGCCATAAGGTTGGTGTTCAACAGTGGGAAACCCACATAAAACCTGACAGCAAAGAAAACCGCACTGGAGCCACCTGCCAAAAGTGACAGCAAGATCCACTTCGACAGCAGCTCGGAGAGAGGTGTGCAGGGACCTCAAACCTGAATTAAAGCCAGAATTAAAGAGCCTCTTGCCCAAGTGCCGTCGGTGTCTAAGTGCCTTCTCTCTCCCAGCTACTTCCCTGCAAATCCCTCTTTGGGCCACATTTGGAAATCATTTAAAAAAGATAAAATATCCCTAATCTGTTACCAATTAGGAGAAACATGTGAATATTATTTTCTAATTTGTGACCCAATCTTAAAAGCAAAGTCGCTGAAATAATTACATCGGCTCCTGAATATTCCTATTGTGCTCCTGAAAAAAAATGAATAGTGGGTATGTCCTCTCCTGCCCGAGATGCCCCGGGGCTGAATGTATCAATAAGAACCATCAAAGCCCTGAACGTGAACTGCCAAAAAACTGTGATTTCTGGTCTGTGGCAGCTGCAGCCCAAGGGCTGCCAAACTGATTAGTTCCCTCCTAATGGGCTTTGTGTAACTTGGGTTTGTGGCAAGGAGGTGGCACACAGGGACGAGCCAGGGAGGCACGAGTGGAGCAGCAAACACACGGTGCTCCAGCGTCCACGTCGCGAGTGACCCGTTCCCGGCGGCTGTCGGGGGACGAGCCCTAAGCCAGGATTTATGACAGAGGCTTTCTTTTTAAAAGCCAGACGCGGCACGACTTGAGTGACTAACTCCTGAAAATTGGTAATTTCCTGGTGGTTAGCAGGGGAAGGCCCACCAATGGGGAAGCAGAGGCTGCTAATAAATTTATAGTGCGTTATATGCCAATTAGACCCCTTCAGCCCTTCAAGAGGCAGCACCACCAATCAGGTTATCATTCCACAAATGTACTCTTTAGGGCTGATCTCATCACAAATCAATCCTGCATTTAAAGTGCAATTTTCATTAGTATTACCCGGGAATGCACTTGTGAAACAATGCAGGTATCTGCAGGTATCTTCCTTCTCCCCTCTGGGCGCCCTTCCTTGTGCAGAGCCATTTGCTTCTCGTGCACAGCCACGCCTGAGCCTCCAATGGTAAATAATCCTTGTGAATATCACATTAATTCTGCATCCAGCCAGATTTATTACACACGTCATACCTGGGAGTTTCACCGTCACTCACAACCCCTGGGTGAAATTACATCCTTGTACCTGACCACGCACCATGGAAGATCCTGTCAATACCAGGAATCAGAGCAGATCCCTCAGCTTCCCACCCCACCACATCCGTAAGTGCTAAGACACCCGATGCTGCTTGTCTGGGCATTCAGAAAAAGGAAAAATGCAGAAAAAATCAGCCTGTCTGGGTTTAGCATCTTCAGCATAAGCACAGATCTACTTTTAAACCTCTGGCCACAACTAAAACCGCACCTTGGTGCTCACAGTCTATGCAAGCAACATTGCATTTTGGATGTTCTTCTTGGCCTTCATTTCTTGCTGAACAAGGCCAGAAACAGCCTTTAGTTTCAGCTTTATAACCTAGGGCAGCACAAAGATGCCTCCTGGTCAGGAGCACCAGGGAACCTGAGTCACTAGGAATGCATTTTCCTTTCCTTCTCAAGCCAGGTTCAGACCCTGGAGAAGCGCATCCAGAAACTTATCACAGAATCATGGAATATCCACAGTTGGAAGGGACCCCCAAGGATCACTGAGTTCAACTCCTGGCCCTGCACAGACACCCCAATAATCCCACCAAGTCCTTGAGAGCGTTGTCCAAATGCTCCTTGAGCTCTGGCAGCCTTGGGGCTGTGACCACCGCACCCTGACCCAACCCCAGGTGGCCTCCACGTATTTCACTTCCAAATTACTTCAGATTCATTCTAATTAAGGTCAACACTGTGATTTGCTTGTCAGCTGCCACAGCACAAGCACAGGAGAAGACTGATGTCCAATGGCTGAGGTTGTTTCGGCTCGGAGCGCTATGGGATGTGCCTGTGGGGGCTCTGGAATCTTCTGAGCTTGTGCCACGAAGAACAAACAACTGTAAACTTTCACAGTGCTTTGTTCTCCTCCTCCTGCGCTGGGATGTCCAACAGCATTGGGATATGGCAGTCCATGCTGGAAGCTCACGTCGCTGCACTTCCCTGGCAGACCTAACATCCACATTACAAGAACTTAAGGAACAGAAACTCTCCAATGCAGGAATTCCCAAAGCAACCTTCACCTCCCCGCTCCCCAGCCAGGTAAGCTCCTCCTTAGTCAGAGCAGGACCAAATTTTGCTTCCTAAACTGCCCCTGCCCTCGCTCATTTTAAATTTTGTGGAGGCTCTTCACAAAAAACCCCAAAACATAGGAAGAGCAGCGCGATGCCTCAAGCCCTGGGCTGTCACCTGCATCTTATTTCTACTTAACCTCTTAAATAACATTGGAATTCACTTTGTCCCCTGATGGGCACCGTAATGAGAACCACCTGTCAATCACGGCTCCATTAGCCTGGACAGACTTTCACTTCCTGAAACAATTTATTGGATTCCCAGAAGCGAATGGGCCTTCCTCCTTTTGAGCCGGGTTTTTTTGGGGAGCTATTCAGCGGGAGCGGGTCTCCCTTCTGTCCCTGCTGAGCGGGGCATTGTTTCCCCCGTTTGCTCATGAAAACGGTTTCCTGGGTTGACCCACCTCTTCTTGTCCTGGGAGGGCCGAGTGTTTGCCAAAAACTTCTTTGGATTGCTCAGTTCAGCGGCGCAACACAAAACCCACCAGCTGTTTCCAGCCACCGGGGCAGGGGAAGAAGCCAATCGTGCTGTTAACCCCTTCCCAACAAAGCCCCCCTGCACACGGAGAGCTGGAGGAGTGGGAGCCCGTCGTCCCCGCGCCAGGGGAGCGCGACTCCGAGGGAGCTCCTTCTTCCTCAGGAAAAAAAAAATATCTGCTCTCACTCAGCATGAAACTAACCACAATTCTGTTTTCCTCTTGCTTTCTCTTGGTTACACTCAAATTGCAGCTCAAAGGGAAATCTTACTAATAGAGGCTACGAGCTCTCTCGTTGAAACATTATCTTGAGTATTTTCATTCCTCCGAATGTGTTCGAGTCCTTACGAGGTTCATTTGCAATGTGCCTATCTGTTTTGATGAGATAATAATAAAATGTCTTTTATTTAAAAATATCTGCATTCCCTCCTCGCAAAGGAGTTTAAATGGTCAGTTAATCTTTCTGCTTCTGAACAAACTAGTGAGTAAACAAAAGAGGGCTCAAGATTATATAAACCAATATTTTTTCCATTCTAACACTGGTCTTGAAGACTTAAAATACAGATGTACCTGAGCACTGGCTGTGTGCCTTTTTAGTATAAATCAGTTTAACTTCTAGCCTGGGAAAGGAAAAAAATGGAAACAAGATGATAGTTATCTGCAGCCTTCTGTGATTCTCCAGTCAATGGTAAATGGGGGGACTCGTTAGTGCCATAGTGATCCAATCAGGATGAAATTATGCAGTCATGTAAGAAATAATATCTATTAGGCTAATTTAATCAACGAATACTTTACAGATGAATTAGAATGCAGAATCCAATTATTTCAAACATTTGGACTGTCAGCCGCTGTGTTTTTGAAGCGGTGGAAGGGGAGAAAGGGAAGGTTTAAGGATCCTTCTGAGACGAGGGTGGCTGGGCTGTGTTTACAGCAGGAGAGCTTCTAACAGCAGAAAGGCCCACAACTACGATCAGCACCTTCCACGGCGCAGAGGGCTCGAATCCAGCCCCTCTCCCTGCTCCTGGGGCACCTTCCTCTGGGATATTGGTATGGACAGCTTGATCTGCTGTTTGCAGTGGCTGATAATTACTGTCTCCAGTCTTGGCAATTTCCCCTCGCCAGTCACCCTTTAAAAGGAAGGCTCACACTCTAATTACAATGGGTCTTTTGTTATTTGGCAGGGCAGACGTGCCCCTGGATTGGTGCAGGACACCCCCAACTCCATTGATCACAGGAGTGTTTGTTCCCTTGAAAACCAGAGGTTGCTTTACAGCGCCAAGCCAAGGGAAATGGTGCACAAAGAATTACTACGAGAAGGGGAAATTTAAAACACAACTTGACTCAAAGAGGAGAGGACAGAACTGGGGGCTGTGAGCACACAAACCACGTCTGTGACCCAGAGTGACTCAACATCTACTTCGCTGATGCTTTGTCCAGTCACAAGGGGATCAAAATACCTGACAGAAGAACAAAATTCCTCCAACAAGGAGACTTCTGGATTGGTTCCTTGCCATAGAATAAAGGCACAAGAACTCCCACACCCACTGCCTCTCTGTGGAGAATTTTCTCCCCAGCCCACTGGAACTGGTGTTTCACAAACAGAGCAGCCACCACCTCTCTGGCTGGGATGTGACTGTGAGAAGTCTCCTCATCACTTTTCGTAGTTTAAGGTGGACTCAGGTTCCCCAGCACTTCTCAGGAATAACAGAATGGTTTGGGTGGGAAGGGACCTCCAAGACCAGCTCGTTCTGACCCCCTGCCATGGGCATGTTCACCCTCCACTAGACCACGTTGCTCAGAGCCTCGTGAAACGTCTCACACACACCCCCACACCAAGCAGTCTCATCACACAGGGCCTGCCCACCACATTTGCTATCACAGCAGTTAATTCAAGAACTGAAGATGGCAAAGGAGTATGTTTTGCTCAAGTCTGTGGCATAAAAATGGCCTTTTCCCACTCTCTCATCATTAACAGACAAGCTACTCCTGAAACCTATGGGCAGCTTGAACAGAGAAAAACAAGGCTACAAAAAAGCGATGGATACTTTAACCTAATCTCCTGGAATATCTTCCACAAAGAGCTTAAATGAAGTTTAAGCTTAAAAATTGCTTTTCATTCTGCTGGCCTAAGCATTTCTTTGGAATATTTGAGGGATATCCTGAAGAACAAGAAAGCCTGGAGCCTGCTGCAGGACTGTGGATGCCCCACTGCTCTGTAAGGTCTGTGCTGCGATTTCCCAACGTACCTGCGATCCAAACACTGTTCTGCCCTGTCATCTGGAGCGGTTAATGGACTCTCTTGCTTATTTAAACATTTAATGCTCTTCTGATGCCCAAATTACGCCTGTTTCACGTGATGGATTAGCGCAGAATACAGCAGTGACAATTTCCTGCAATTTGTGGAATATCAGATTTTGATTACTTCAGGAGGAAAAAGTAAAGTTGTAAGTAAACTGTTTTGATTGATAAGGAGCAGAGGAATAGTTCATGTGGTGGTTCATTGGGAGCCTTGATGAATGCCTGGCAGGACTACCATGAGTCTCCACTTAAGACATGAAATAGCTCCGAGAAGATTTAAGGTATTTATTGCTCAAATAAAACAAAACCAAGCGACACAAGTAGGTGAAGCAGCGCCGGGTGATTGCAATCTCCTGATCAGGACCAAGTGCAATTCCAATTTTTGCAGAGCAAAAACTAATTTTCCAGCTTGCCTATAGAACACTGCTGGCTACTGTAGGAATTCTGAAATGCTGCCTTTCTTCAGCGAGGAGTGGGGACAGTTCCAGTTGCAGGTCTTCATGGCAGATTATCTTCTAGTTAACACCGGCAGCGGTTCTAGTTTTGGGTGGCAAATTATTCAGAAGTACCTTTTTAAGATAAAGCTATTTTTAAAATCTAGGTATATATACGTATCCCATAAAGCTAGAATATATATATTCTATGTAAGGTTGGACTTGACCTTGGAGGTCTTTCCCAATCTTAAATGATTCCATGATTCTCTCTCTGTATATTTATGGGGAGAGAATACATGCTCTTTCTGTACATACCCACTCTGTGGGCCCCATCCCCTTCCAGCAGCAGCATTCCCAGCTCAGAGACTTCAAGCTGAGCGGGTTTCCCACAGGAGCATCCCCAGCATGGAGAAGTGGCTGCTGCCTGCTGAAGGCAGCACTGATGTCTAAGTACAAGGTCTACCTTTGGCTGCGAGGCAAGGTGTGGAGCTCCTCTGAAGTGACAACCCGTCTTCTTACCAATTACAAATCCCTCTGATCCAGGGCTTCGGGGGCAGCAACACGTCAACAATCTCCCTGTGACGGCAGGAGCAGATGTGACCCCTCCACTCTGCAACAGTCGCTGAACGGCGTCTCTGTGAAAATCCCCAAAGCCCTCCCTGACTGCGGAGGGGCTTTGTATTGAAAGCATCTTCCCCAAACAGTTCAGACTAAGGGAACCTTCTGAGAGATCCAAGGAAGAAAAACGATGCACTTGAAGGGAGAGTTGCATCAGAAGCCCCTTCTCCTTCAGAAAAGGGAGCTGCTCTGAGCCCACAGCGCTGTTTCGCTATTAAAGAAGGCAGTTTGAGTTAAGCAGTGAAGAGAACTGTTATTTTTATTTTCAGTTTACTGTTGCTGGGCGGGGTTGATGGATGTTTTGGACAGAAGAGGCTGAAGGGAGGCTTTGTGAGCCAAGATGATTAAAACAGTTGTCTTGAGCAGAGTTTGTCTATTCTGGAAAGAAGTGGGGGAGACTCCAAGCAATCCATCAGCAATCCGTGGCCGGCAGAGAAGGCACTGATTAGAAATGACAGCTTTGCAACAGGTTTGAAATCAGAGGGCAGTGAAACCAGCTGTGTGGCTGGACAAGCTGCCCAAAAGCTACAAGGATCCTGATGATCTTCAGCTTTCCTAGCTTACCTCCTCCAAGATCCACCCTGTGGTGTGATGGGAACACCAGTGGCCTTGCTGGCACTCCAAGGAAGATAAAGAAGATCCTGATGATAAAATGAAGGATCCTTACAACTTGCAGTCTGAGAACATGGTGGATTTGGAGGAGGCTTTGATGCTTGGATGGGGTGTTTAGGGACATGGTTTAGGGGTGGACCTCGCCGTGCTGGGTTAACTCAATGATCTCGGAGGGCTTTTCCAACCTTAACGACTCTATAAATCTATATTTCAGATGCAGAGTAGAATCCAATGGCAGGGTTTGTTATTCCAGCCTATCAAAAGAGACCATGCAAGAACAAAGACTAAGGATCTCTCGCCTTCCCTGCAAAATGCCTGGACTTTCCAGGGCTATTAGGACAAGTGTCCCAAACTACTTGTCCTCTGCTGATAGCGCTTAGGATGAGATTCTTAAGCTGTAAGGTTCTTGTCTACTCTAAAAGGTTCTTCCATGTAGAAGAAAAAGAAATGACTGATTATTCATGTTCCTATCTGTGATCTGGCAATTAAAATGTTTTCCATGTGACAACCAGCAGGCAGCTCCCACCGACAGTCAGAAGGAGCTCCGCCACGTTCCCGAGCATTTATTTATTAGCTCCTCGATCCGACCATAAAGGATGGACCGCTGAGAACTGCTGGGTCAGACCCTGAATTGCATCTGGGTGGGCATCTGATCTCAGCCCTGCCTCGCTGAACCCGTGAGCTGAGCACTGGCAGTCCCAGCAATCCCCCTGTTTGCTTTTGGGAATCGTGTCTGAGGAATACAGTAACCTGGCCGCTACCTCGAATCCGGCCTGGATGCTTGGAAAAAAGCTATTGCTCCCTTAGAGATCAAGTGGGCAGCAGCCCCTTAACAGGAACTGGTCTATGAGCTACCACCACATGTCTAATTAATGACCCTGCCGGTCGCAGCTGGAAGAGCTGAGCTGGGGGTGATTAATTAAATTAGCTGGCAGAGGAAATTACAGTGGAAAAGCCAAAGTTTGATTGCTCCATAATTAACCACAGTGCAAATAATATCTGCATCTATAACTTCCAGCGATGAGATCAGAAGCCAATTGAATTTGGCACTGATTGAAGCTGTAAATATCCTGTGGTGAAAAATGATAGGTTTGTTCTGAAGGGAAAACTTACAGAAATGGACATCCAGCGGATGCAGGAGGGGAGCAGGGGACAGGGGAGGGCAGAGCACTGGAATTAAATCCTGATTTCAGCTGATCTCTGCAGTCTTCTGGAGTGGTGGAGGACTCAACAGGAAGAAATACTTTACAATCTGCTGGAGCTGCTGGACGCTGTGAGGTTCCTGATCAGAGATTCAGTGAATCCAGAAAGCAAAGGCCACAGAGATCATTCAATTCCCTGCTCTTCCCCACATTCTGTGTTTCCCAGTGGTGGGATTCACGGCTTTCCCTGGGAGAGGACTGCACAGCTTAAAGCAACCAGTCCAAACACCTCCTTCCCAGTCCATCCCCTACTCCTGGGAGCACTTGCTCCAACTACAAGAATCCATTTTTCCAAGGACATCACCTCCAAATGCCTGAAAACTCCTCTATCCCCCTCCCAATCATTATAATTGCATTAAGCCCCTTAAGCATCTCCTTCTGAAGATCCTCACCAAAGACCTGAAATATTTCTTACCGTTCTTCACTAATAGTGAAAGGGCACTATACACACGTATAAAACATTTCATATTTTGTGCATTTTACACATTATCTTGAATTTATCAAGGGCATTAGACATATGCTTGATAGATTCTTGATAAATGTGCTTGATGAACTCTGTGCTTTCCTGTATGTCCCACTATGGCAGTGGGCTGTTAAACATACAACCCAAACCTCTCTCCCCCAGGATGTCACATGCACTTTCCTCTTATAAAATATCAAGTTTGAGGGTGGAGGGTATTTTCCTTGTCTTACTGTGACATCCCCCACGACATCTCTTGTTCTCCTGTCTCTCTTATTCCCCATCTTAACACCTACATTGATATCCAACGAGCTGACACCACAAAAATGCAAATGTGACAACGAACAGCAGCTGAAACATCAGATTTGGACATCCATTAATTTCAGGAGTCCCAAACCTTTATCAGAAGGGTTACTTTCTGGGCACTCTCATTTCACCCGGGGCATTCCCATCACACATCCGGCACAACCCTAGGCCTTGTCTGCTCCTCCACACAGCCTAAGGCCCCCTGTAAAACTCACAGAGTCCTTAAAAAAAGATCCAAAATGTTGGTGACTGATTTTTTAACACACAAAACAGGTGCTCTGCATTTGGCTGTTGACTTTATCCGGCCCCCAAATATATTTTGTGGAGGCACCAGCACACCCGTGTTCCAGCTCCGCTCTGTCGGACCCGTCTTGGGGCTGATGAGCCACAGGCCAGGGGCTTCACAAAGAAACCACAGCTGGCAGTACCCAGACCAACCAAAACTGCAGTTCTACCACTCAGAACTGCAACTGCAATAATGTTTTAAACGATCATATTTATTTTAAATACTATGTTTAATAATAACGTATTTTTAAATAATAATATTTTAACGTTTTGCCTGGAAGTCCTAACAAGTAATGCCAACTAATTTCTGTAGCTGCTTTTCTCTTTTCCTCCTTTTTGCCTGAATGGAACAGGTGAATCCAAGCAATCTCAGGTATCTATTTATGCCTGGTCTGAGCTGTGGGAGGTTCCATCTAACAAGTGGCCAAAGCAGATCTGGTCTGGAGAGGCTCAGACAGGAGCACACACACACGTCATTAGCAAAGGATTAGGGCTACAAATTTTGGCTTCTTGAGATAAGAGAGGGAAAAAGGCAACTTGTGGACATCATTTCCATAAGACATCCTTCAGTTTTAGCACACAGTGACACAAGCTTGTTCTTCCCACCTGCAGAGGAGTCTTAAAAGCATTAATGGGGCTGTGATTTAATTGTGTGTGCACCGCGGTTTCCCAAGCCTGGCTGGTGAGGTAGAGAAGTGAAAATACAACGAAAACATCCCCTTAAGAAATTCTGACCCGGATGAAGCCAGGAAAATGTAAATCTTCTGGGGGAAAAGCAAAGTTAGCTGGAAGATTTCTAGGCCACGACATAATCATCTGTTCAGCGCGAAGACTTTTTGAAGTCTGTCCCATCTGCACCTTTTGAGGCTCCCCAATTACCAAGGGATGGTTCTTCCAGCTCCCCAACCTCTCACAGACTCACACAAAAAATGCTTCAGCGACAGGACTCGGCACTGTCTGCACAACCTCGTTAACAGGCACGGGGAGGCATTTCATCTCCCTCCGACTCCTGCCTCCCGTTCCTCACCTGCGCTCACCTCGACACATTTTAACCTGCTATTTAATTATTTGAATGTCTGATTTCTCCTGGTCACTCTTCTCTTCCAGTGCCACCCCACCCCCCCAGCACCCAGACATGGAAAAATGCAGCAGGCAGAGCATTATCTCTGAGGAACTAAGGATATGTGAGAGCTGTGGGGAACCTGCATTCGGGCTCGTGTGTATCTCAAGTTTCAGTCCAGTCAAAAGCCAGCACCATCTTTTCACTGCTGCCCTTTTCATTTAGTTATCTTACTGAAGTCTCCTCTCCCCAGTCCCTTGCCATAGGCTACCAGCTTCCTGCAGAGCCAGAAACAAAGCTCTGTCTTAAACAAAGGGGGGAAAAAAGGGAAAAAAGCACAAAAGAAAGTTGGTCACAGTTACTGTCAGGGAGCCCCGCGGGTTCTGTAGCCACGACCAAAGCGAAGGGATGCTGCTGCTTCTGTGCCTCGTGTCACTGGCCAGCAAAGCCACCAGGAGCACTGCCTGTTCCTAAAGTACTACTCAGCATCCCCACCGTGGCTTTAGCCACGCTCTTCCCTCTCCAGGAGCTGCAACAAACCCACGAGCCATTCAAACAGCCCCCGAGGGCTGAGAGGGGCAAAACCAGCACACCCTGACCACCCTCACTAGTGACAACTACCAAAACACTGCTGGTCATGAACACAACCTTCCTGGAACAGCCCACCTGGGAAAAGGCAACCTCAGGACCACCTCCCTCCCTCCCTCTCAGCCTATCCAATGACAGCCTGTCCACAGTTTAATCACAGTTACTTTATGTATCTCTTAACACCAGAAAAACGTGTGTAGGAATGGTAAAAAGAATATGTAACAAAGGTTCAGCAGCAGAAACCAGAAATAAACTGGCTTCACAGCAACTTACGCCACACACAGAAAGCAATTTGAATTATGTTTAGTTAAACTGCTTTATGCTTGGGGAGAGCTGATGTACAGAGAGGAAGATGTGACCTCAGGGTGGGAGGAATGTAAAGAACAGGTCAAACACCAACCACACAGAAAAGCTCCAAAGGAGAAGGAAATATTTTACCTAAGATTTCCACCTAACAAAATAGAATATCTCCTTCCCTGCTGGATGTTTCCCCTGCCAGCTTAGCAGCTCTGTTGAGTTTCTCAGCAGCAGCAAGTGCTCAATGCACAGTAGTTCCCAAAGTGCTCACAGACGAACCTTTGGATCTGACCCAGGGGACCCCCTAATAGTTGATGCTTTGGGCATTTTTTTCCTCAAAGGTTTTATTTTGGTCTTTTTATGATGACAACTTCCAGCCTCACAAACAGCTGAATTTCAATAGCAACGCAAGTGTTTATTGCTTTTCCTTCTGGAAATAACTGATAAAAAAAATAGTTACTGTGAAAAAGAGTGAGGGCAAAGAGCACCTTGGCAAGGCTGCCCAACGCTTTAGACAGTAAACTCCATTTTTCAGTAGCTTTTAGCTTGCCATATTTAAGACGAAACTCTCCACACCTATTCCTCAGGTGCTGTGGAGTAGCAGATGTGTGCATGTGAGCATGTAAACGATAAAAAATGGGATAAAAAACGGGTTCAAGAAAGCCTAGTTAATAGAGATGTACTCCCCTCCAAAACATCTGGCTTTAGTCTCTGATCTCATTTCTGTTTCCTTTCTAAATGCTTATTAAAAAATCAAGGAATTTTCTGGGGCAAGGCTAACCCACAGTGGCTGACATCTGATTCCTTTTCAGCTGTACTGGCCTCTGGTCATTAGCTTGATGTGTGCCACCAATTCACAAATAAAATACCCAAATTTTTTTCCCATTGGGAAGGAATCTTTTTGCTCTTCCACGCTCCTGTTGCAGTACTACAGTTAAACAGAGGCCCAAGCAGTTTCTAATAAACACTGTGATGGTTCTCTCTCTATTAGTAAGTTCTGAGTTGACCTTTTCAAGTAGCTTTTGGCCAAGCAGATGTGAAGTCCAGTGAAAAGACGTTGGTCTTCAAATCTGAGATGCTCTCTAGCTCTGCCAGGTGTCTGGGAGAGAACTAAGACAAAAAGAGAAATAATCAGGCCATATCTAAACCAGACATTAAGTCTGAAGCCAAGATCCTACACGGTTTTGAGCCCTTCACAACAGGCACTCTCACCCACTGGACTGGTTCTTATTCTAGCAAACAAACAAACAAACAAAAAAATCACTTTTTGTACAGCTGATGATTGACTTAGGAATACTCTTTTCCCTATCTCATCACTGCTCATACAACACAAAGAGTCCTGAACACAAATCCTAGATTTTTCAAAGTGTAACAAGCTCATCAACTTCCTATTTAGGGCATTTCAGCTTAACCTGGTGCTTTTCAGCATGGCAGCCAAAACCACCCAGGAGCTGAACCAAAGTCTGTCAAGAATCTCAGCTGAATAAAGGTACCTGGAGCTGACTGTACCTCCAAGGTAAAGCATTTCAGTCTCTATCACCTGCCCTGCTGTAGAGACCTCCAGAGGCAGGGGGGCCTCAAACAGCTCTGATTTGGAAGGTTAACAACCCCAAGGGCATCTTTCCTTGAGTCTTCTGGGTGTGCCCAGAGTGGGTTTCTCATTTTTTTTCACCGGCACCAAAAACTACCTTCAAAAACAAGGGGTCAGTGTTTTCCACAACTCCTGGGAATGACACGTCAGGGAAAAAAAACAAATGTCTCTGCACTTGTATGAAAATGGCAAAAAACTGCTAAAAGAGGGGCTGTTGCCTTTCTCTTCCATTTGTTTGGAAGTAAAGCTCCTTGAAGGCCCTTCTATTCAGCTTCAGTATCCAAACCTTGGCCATTGCCTCTGGCCCACTACTCATGAGAGAATCATGCAATGGTTTGGGCTGGAAGGACCCAAAAGCTCATCTTGTTCTAGCCCCTGCCATGGGCAGGGACACCTTCCACTAGCCCAGGTTGCTCCAAGCCCCGTCCAGCCTGGCCTTGGATTTCATAAAGTGGTTCTGATGCTATTTAAATTGAAAAGAACAATATTGTGGTTTCTACACCTCTGCATTTTAACAAATGCTCTAATAAACAGTCGAAGGAGACAGAAACACTCCCTTTGCAGGTTTCTCTTTCACCACCAATGAGGAAAATAAGGATTACAATAATTATTGAAAGCCAGGCTTCTGTTTACCAAGTGTTTGAGCTTTTATCAAAGGCAGATTTGCACACAAGGACCGTGCAGTTGAACCGGGGAGCATTTTCTCTAAAGCGCTCATTAACTTGGACAACCCGGGTCGAGGGGTTTGTGTTGCTGTGGTTGTTTTGTTTTGATTTTTAATCATCCAGGCATCTCCCATGCCTGTACAGGCACGAGTGCTTTCCCAGATCAGCTCCTGGGCGACAAGGTCTGCCAGGCAGCTACAAGGACAGTAAAATACAGTGCACTGCTCCACTAACCTGCATCTCTGGAGGGCTGCATCTGAGCTTCCCAGGCCTCCAAAGGGTGAAGTCTGACCAGCAGCCACCCCAGCCGACATTCCATTTGCCTCACTTAGTCATTCCTATTCGATGCATTTCCTGGAAGTCACTGGTAAGCGACAAATTTTATTCTTTTTTTTTTTTTTTTTGCAGTGACTCCAACCTGGAAGCCCACGGTCCAGCACGTGAGAATTGGTTCACTTTTACAGCTGTACAGGGGGGAGCTTTGAGTTTACTGGCAGCAGGGAATCAGCCTTCTTATTTATGCCCGTGTTTGAAAACGCAACAGCACCATTACAAATAATTTATACATTTTCCTCATTACCTTTAAGAAATATCTGCTGTCCAAAACAGAGCTAATAGAACTCCAGCTCGCTGGTAGCTGTGCTGCTCAGTGGAGTTCAGCCACCAGAAATACAGGGAGTGAGTTACAACCCTTGGGGTTTGCTGGTGCATTTTTATTTTAATTCTTCCTAGTAATTCCTTTCCCAAAACCTCCCCTGTTCACGGGACTTGCTGAAACACCTTAAGTCAAACCTTTAAGTCAAACCTTAAGTCCCCCAGCAGCTGCTGGGTCGGCAGAAGCCCAGCTGTCTAAACTCTACTGGCAGTAAATGTCACTCTTGCACACAAACTGCGCGCCTGGAGAACCCACGGGCACATCTTGGGCCATCACATCCCATCACGTCCCCGGCCGAGACGTGAGAGCCGGGATGGGAACCGTCCCCACAGCCCCGGCGTGGTGAGGAGCGGGCCCTGCCCGTGACAAGCGTGCTGCAATGACAGAAATGCACTCGGAGTTGCAATTAGTGGCACTGTCATTTTCAGGGGCTCCTGCCAATTAATTAAGCCTGTCAAACGGAAAAACAGCGGCACTCACATGATAATTTATATCGGGAGAGACTGGCCCAGCAAAGCTGCCGCTGCCGCCAACGAAATCCCCTCCGAGCGCTCCAAAAAAAAAAAAGAAAAAAAATTTAAAAAAAAAAAAAATATACATAAAGAAGTAGAAAGGGGAGGGGGGAAGAAAGAAAGTTAAACTGTCCTTGTTATAATTGTTAACTCTGATCGCTCAAGTAGAAGACGGGCTGATTAAAACTCCAAACGAGCCCCCAGCTCGCTTAAATCTCAGAGTCCGGAATGATAGAATCAGAGGAGTTTATTCATACCATTAAGCCCCAGAGAACTTAATTGAAAGAAGAGCATAGCCTGGACCTTGACAAGCGGGAGGTCACAGTAATTGCTGCCGGACATATTTAACATTAAGATAATCAGGCCATTAATTACCCTTTGGATCATTAAATCAGCCAGTTGCAAAATGAAATTTCTGCCTCTATTACTCACTTGAGAGACCACAGGGGTGGCTTTTAATTTATCAGTGAGCTTGAGATACAAAGGACCAGGCTTGGGGAGGAAGGAAAAGGGGGAGAAAGGAGGGGGTTTGCTTCAGCAGAGGCAGGAATATCAATCCGCCATGCTTGGTGATCGTGGCAAATTAACTAGGTAAGATAACCTCGGCTTCTAAAGGCAGAAGCTGGGGGTATGTAAATAGATGAGGGCAGACAGGGAGATCAGAGCCTGCACACCACTTAGCAGGATAATAAAGGAAATCATCCTTGATTATCAGTGCTAATTTGGACACTGCCGGTAGCTTGTTATGCGTGTTCTGAGTAGCATTTAATTAATTCAATTGCTTGTTAATGAGGGAAGTGACATGTGGGGAGCAGATGCCACCCAACTGCAGATGGGTTCTGGTCAGCCCTTCACAATAAAATCTTCCTTTTCTTTTCTTTTTTTTTTTTTTTTTTTTTTTTTTTTTAATTTATTTTTAAAAACCCCCTTCCCCCACCCCTGAAACGGGAAAGGTGTCAAGCGTGGAGGAGCACTGAAAAGGCACAGAACACTGACCTCATCAGGCCAAGAACCGCCAAGAAACCGGAGCTGACAATGCGGACGGAGAGGTCCCGATGCTCCCCCAGGCCCCATTCGTGACGCTGCCGCCTTATGCCAGGAATCCGAGACCAACAGGACCGTAACAGCAGCTCCAAAAAGGAGCCAGAGATGAGAGAGGGACGGAGCAGGGCACCCTTACCAGACCCAGGATACGATTCTGGGATCCCAAGGACTCTGTTTCCCAGGGCTCGCCCTTTATTCGCACTGGCTGTAATAAGGGACTAATTATTTTTGTGAAAAAAGGCGGTATGGCTGGATTTTTTTCACAGAAGACATGGCCTAATATTTTTCATCAGTCATCCTCCAGGAACCAGCTCAGCCTCGGAACAGCAAGCCAGGCTTTAGTGCAGGACTGTAAAACTCAGCTAAATACAGTCGAGCTGCATAATGTTTTCTCGACACCATTAAATTCAGTTCATTAGCGAGCGAGGGATCAAACCGGATCTCACGGCGTAAGGTGAAAGGCAATTCCCGACACTGCCGGCTCCCAGCTCCACACTGCTCAGCCAGCACTGGATTTTCTTACCACCTTTGGTACCCAGAGCAAACAGGGTGACTCCTGTGCAAACAAACCGGAGCACAACTGCTGCAGATGCTCCAGCTGAAGAGCAGAGCTTAAAACTACGCCTGAGCTTCTGCCACCCATCACTTAAATAACAGTTTTAATGGGACTGGACGTTCGTCCTATTCGTAAATATCCTTCAAAAGATACCAAAATGGTGGAGCCTTTTAAGGTTTGCACTGAAGGTTAGCCCTTTAGGGGAGCTAATGCAGATATCTGGCATCACGTGAGTAGGAAAACAAGAAGCGGGGCTGGGATGGTGCCTGGTCATGACCCTGCCTTCCCTCCGCTTGCCCAGAAGCTTCCAGCTCCCAGTGAGACAGAGATGGAGACCTTGGGAGCTCAGAGAAAGAGGGTGAGGGAGCAGATAATCGTCCCCTGGAGTGGGCAGGGGGATGGTGGCACCTTGTCCCGTTTGGCAAAGGCCAACAACATCTCAGGAAGTCGACGGTGGCAACCAAGTCTGCAAACAGAATCCACGTGGGTAGGAACAGTAATGCTGGAGAAAGCAAAACCCGTGAGGTGTGTCCGGAAGGAAGGCAAATACCTGCAGGAGACTGACACAGCAGGTCAAAAGGCCCAGGTGACACACACGGCACAGAGTCCCCGGGTCGGCTTCCCCACCTCCCCAGCGCTCCCCGGAGCAGCTCTGCCCCGCCGGGACACTCGTGTGCCGCACCACTCCAAAGCAGCGCTGGCAGAGTGTGCTTAAACAGTATCAATAGCAATTAGAGGAGAGCCCTGATCTCATCCCCAGCCCCAGTTAATTGTCGCAACATTGATTTACTCTAATTTGACTTCTCGCTCCAAATTAAACCCGCGTTATCGAGGGAGGGACCGCAGGCAAACTCTGCCCGCTCCCCCTGCCTCCAAGACAGGAAAATTAACATTGAACACACCCGCAGAAAACCTGGTGGTTGTTGCAGGATCCATACTCAGAGATCTTTTTCCATTTTTTTCCCCCTTTTTCTTTTTTTTTTTCTTCCTGCGAGTAATTAAAAGATGCTTTTCTTGACTAATGATGCCCCTGTTTGGAAATGGGAAGTCGATACTCCTGCACCAGCAGTCAGCTCCAATTTGTCACAGCGCTCCCGAAGTTTGAGCGGCGGCTCTCAGGGCTCTGGTAATTGCTGGAACCAATTACCAGCTTCCCAAAGCTGACCCAGTCATGGACCCACGGACACCCCTGTTCAGGGCCACCTGGTCCCCGTTCCCTTTCACACTCAGGATCTGCCCGTGCTTGGGTTTTCTGCTGCCTCACCAACTTTTCCTGCTCACCACGAGCTCCTGTTTATTCCCTCTTCTTCCCTGTGGTCACACCAACACCCTCAGCCTGAGCTCTGCCTTGTCCTACTGCTTTATCCCACATTGCTTCCTTGGGGATCCCACCGCATCTGTGCTCCCAAAACTTCCCAGGTCAATGCTCGAGGCCATCCAAGGTGTTGCTTTCGATCCAGGGGCACCGAATGACCTGGAGATCTGCTTACAGAATTCCAGAATGGTTTGGGTTGGAAGGGACCTCATCTCATTCCAAACCCTGCCATGGGCAGGGACATCTTCCACCAGCCCAGGTTGCTCCAAGCCCCGTCCAACCTGGCCTGGAACACTCCCAGGGATGGGGCAGCCACAGCTTCTCTGGGCAACCTGTGCCAGGGCCTCACCATGCTCATAGTCAAGAATTCCTTCCCAATATCCCATCTAACCCTGCCCTCTGGCAGTGGGAAGCCATTCCCTGCGTCCTGTCACTCCAGGCCCTTGTCCAAAGTCCCTCCCCAGCTCTCTCGGAGCCCCCCAGCACCAGCTCTCAGCTTTCTTCCCCTTCAGAAAGGGTTTTGCTAAATTCTTCCATCTTCCCTACTAATCTCCAAACATCCTTGGTCTCCCTCTATCCCTTTCTCCACCGGAACTTAAAATCTCAGCTCCCCAAATTATTTCTTCTCACTTACTTTGTTGCCTCTTCCCCCAGTCCCTCAGCTTCAGTTGCCTCTCTCCCCTTCAGTCGCCAACAACAAAACAAGAGGGGTTGTTTAACCTCCTTTCAAATCCATTTTAGCTGTTTCCACTGGGATTCCTCACGCCAAACTCCAAACAGCACTGAGGGAACGGCACACACAACTTCTACCTGAACAACTTGAACTTATTTTCCTGCAGCAGCTCGGACAGAAGGATTGTGATGCTGGCAGAGACCAAAGTAAAGCACAAAAGGAGGCACACACTTGGAAAAAGCAGAGCTTTGCGCTATTTACGTGAAAAATCTCATTTCAGTCCCTGCTGCAAACAGCAGAAGGATGGGAGCAGCAAAGCAAGATTACAATTGCTTTGTGGGAAAATTTTCACATCATTTTAATTCTGCTTTTTCTAGCACCTCTTCCATCACACAACTGTGCACGTGGCCACAGAGCTGGAAATTCCTATTTATAAAATGAATCTTTTTGTCCCAAAATGTTACAGTGCAGGAAAGAAAGTGCAATGATGTTGGTGACAATCAGAAGCAGCCGAATATAACCACGAAGATGTACAGAAACAAAGCAGGAGAATTCAAATAAGCCCCGAGCACGAAATAAAAAGAGAACAAAGTCGATTTTCTGTAAGTGAAACTCAATCCCAAATGAATTATTTAATGCAAATGGATGGTGCTCTTTTTATCACAGTCACATGGATTTTAGATTTGTCATGGTGTTTATTATATGACTACCAAAATAATGTGATCTTTCTTTTTTTTTTTTTTTTTAAATAAAATACCAGTTGAGTGTAAGCCTTTTTCTTGCAAGTACTTAGAACTGAGGCACCTCTCCAGCTCCCCTCAGTAGGAAGGAGTAGCATATATTTGTCAGGTGCGGGAACATGAGAGCTCTGGATTACAGCGATCCTAATGACCGAAAAGTTCATTTCAATCTACCTGATGAAATCCTCGTGTTACCTGTCTAATAAAACACACACCTACAGCAGGAATCCCCTTCGTGCCTGAACAAACCCTCTCCGGAGGTCTCCCTGAGCACTTTTATATGCAGTGATTCATCTAAGTAGCCTGATTAATGTAGTGGCTTCATTCTCGAAGACGAACCAAAGGTGGCACCACAAATTCATTTTTCAGGGCTAACGAAATAACGCAACAAGGAACAGTTGACTCGATCACACACGACAGCACAAACCCACCCCTGGCACCACGGCAGGTGGCCCAGGTTCACTTGTGGTTTCACCTGGAAAAAGGCAGGATCCTGAGATACAGGATCCCTCTGAGTTCTCTCGTGTGCAGCAGGCAACACTGAGAGCTGAACCTCCATCCTGGGATGGAGCCCCCGACCAGAGCTCCTGCTCAGACCCCCGTCAGACCCTTCTGAAGCCAACTCCAAAGCCTGGCCCAGCTGTGCAGGCTGGTCCAGCAGGTCTTTCTCCTGCCTGAACCCCCTCCCAGAGGTCACCCTGCTTCCCCCAAGCCAGGATGTCACAGCCAGCCACCTCAAATCCGCTAAAACCACCAAAGCATTTTCAAAACATCTTTCTTTGACACCGGGCAGATAAAATTAAGCACAAAAACCTTTAGGTTTTGGTAGGACAACGGATCACAGACAGATTTTCTCTGTGTGGAGCTATGAGATGCAGGTAAAATGCTGTTCTCACAGGAAACACCCCCCATCAGCTCATGGTTTCACATACATCACATAAAAAGTAGTAATCAAGTTCACAGTGAGCAGGACTTTGAACATCCGGGAGGAGAACCCAGAGACCTGACAGCCAGGCACAAATTCCTGAGCGAGCTTGAACTTCTGAAGGCAGATTATTAATCACAAAGTGACAGTCCAAGAGCCAGGAACTTTGTGGCCGAGCGAGACAAAGAAACACAGGACAGGGTAATTTAGGCCGAGGAAGAACCAGGCGGGAGGTTTCCATCTCCCACTGTTCGGTCGGTCAGTCACTGAACAAAAACACCACCGAGCTGCTGAGGAAACCTTCACAAGAGGGAAAAAGCAACGGGGTCACTCGACTTCTGACACCCCCACTCGGGCACCTGCTCTTCCTGGGCACGCAGCGAAGATACAAATAATGATTTGTACAAGGCACACAGCGAGGGAGGAGTTNGGCCAGGGCGAGACGGAGCGAGCACACCCACCTCGTGGAGTCTGAGGAGGGCTTCATGTGGCCTTGGCTGTTCTCCTCCCACACACTGTTGGCCAGCTCGTTCCCGATGGCCGACATCACCTTGATGAGCTCGATGGGCCAGTCGTCCAGGTCCAGGGAGCGCACCCGCGACAGGTGCGTGCCGAGGTTGCGGTGGATCCCTGAGCATTCGATGCAGATGAGGGCTCCCAGGTTCAGGCTGGCCCAGTCAGGGTCTGCAGGAGGAGGGACACGAGCAATTAGGACAGTGACACACCCAACAGAACTTTGCAGCCGATGCTTGTGGACAAAGAGCTTGGCTCCAGGGGTGTCTTGTCCGAAGGCGCAGCACGGAGGTCTGGAGTGGGGTCAGAGGAGATCCCAACCCTTCTGGGAAACCCTCAAGGAGTAAAAAAAAACCAAAAAGTGGGGTGTCTCAAAAGATGTATCACTCCACCTCCAGCCAAAAGAAAACTATGAGTTAGAGAGAAAAGGAGAAACAAAGAAAATATAACTGCAGTGATGGGCAGCGGGTGATGAAGCAGTGGAGAAAGGCCCTCCCCGGCGATCCCGAGCTGCTCGGAGCCAATTACAGGGGCAAAAGGAGAAAAGAAATTAAAGAACAAAAAGCTCAACAAAAAAAATAAATAAGGAACAACAACAACAACAACAAAGTTCTCTCTTGCTAATCACATCAACTGCCTCAACACCCACCTATATCATCAGCTACACGTGGCTCTTACACCTGACACACCCTGCGGGGGGCTTCCATCTCCAAGATCAGCACTGAGATGGAAACGGGACACTTGGAATAGTCCCAGTTTTAGTGTTTGAGCCAGAAGGATTCCACCCACCCAGAATGACCCCACAAACAACAGGGCTGGGACAAACCTGACGCGAGATGGGAAATTCCCTTTCCCAGCACGGTTCAACTCTTCTGCTGCTGCCCTGCGTGATTTTAATCCAGATTTGTAGGAATCACCCTCTCTCCAACAAACATTCACTTTCACAAATGCAACTGAAGACATGTGAGAGGAATGTTTGCTGCTTTTTTCTCTCCCCTGCTGTCAGATCTTCTCTTCATGCCCGCGCATCCCAAAGGACCATCCCAAATGCCAAGCAGGAAAATGGTAATTAACTAAGGGGGCAGGCAATTCTTATTCCTATCTAAATAAAATTTAGAGCTGATGGAAAACGAATTTCCAGCGTTACCCTCCCTTCAGGAATACTGAATCCAAAGACTCATTTTAACTTTGTGCAACCCAAAACTGAAAAGTTATTTTTGACAATCAAAATTTTGTAGTTCTCTGCCATGTCATGTTTGGACAAAAAAAGGGAAGGGAAAGCAGGTGATTTTAATTGAAAAGTCACACATTTCACTGTGGAACTTTGATTCATTGACTGACATTTTTCAGTCAGTCCACAGAAATCCAAAAACATCCCCGACAAGGAAAATCCCCCATCCTATTCCACTTGAGCAGAAAAACACACCGTTTGTTTAAAGGTTTCTGTCCGTAACAAGTCTTACACTATAGATAATATAACATCTGTGTTATATATATACAGCATTCCAGATCTCCAAAAAATAAGGTGAGACTGAACTCCTGCTATGTTTTCCAAGCTTTTGGTGTGACAACCAGGACAAAATCCTTTCCTGCATAGCTCTTCAGATCACCTCCAGTGCTGTTTTGCCAATGGGGGAAACAACCTGAAACACACTAAAACCCTGCCAAAATGGCAATTTGTTGGTATAAACTTAAACACAGCAGATAATAATTTAAAATCTGCAACCTGTGACTCAGAATGAAATCCCTCACCTACAAGGGTCAGGGTTATCCTCACAAAAATCAGAAGTGCAATGAGCTCTAAGAGGCACGAACTCAGAATGAAGCAGGAGGATAAAATACTGGTTTATATTATTCCAATTATTCTGACAGAACTGATGTTAAGGACCTGACCTCCCTCCCAAATACCTGTCTGCTTGAAGCATATCCAGTGTTATTTTGTACTGAATAAATTCTTTAAATATTCACCTACTTCAGGGCATCACAGAACGGTTTGGGTTGGAAGGGTCCTCCCAGCTGGCAGCACTGAAGGAGCCCCCAAAGCCACAATCAAGAAATGCTGCCCAGACACTGTTTTAAATTTCAACAATCTGACAACACACAGCTGAGCGTGAAGGTGGCAAGTGAGGAAAGGCAAGGGCTGAACTTGTTACAGAAGTGAAAATTGTTCTCACCAGTTCATACCAAAGAAACCACACATGGTTAACAAGCTCTAGCTATTCAACATGGGGTTTTTTCTTTTCAGAAGATGATACAAAACCAGCTCCCTTTTCCTGCTGATGCCAAGAGTAATTCTGAACTGGAGGACGCTCACGATACTTACAAGCACAGGGCAGGCTCTGCTCCAGAATGGACATCCAGGTTTGATGGCAAAAGGAAGAAAAAGACCCCTCAGTGCAGCCAGATGGGCTGGAAGGCTACTTTCCCCTCTTGTACTTATCTACAATTTGTCAATCAAAATATGAGGGTTTTAGCATCACTGAATATATCCAGACACCAATCTTCAGCTGTCCGTGTTCTCCAAAATGTTTGGCTCTCTCCTTCCCTCAAAGCCTCCTCCCCACTGTGCCCTGCACCTCAATCAGGTCGATCATTTGCAGGTGAAAGCTCTTTTGGGAGAATAACTCCTCCCACTGTCTCCTTCATCCCTCTGGATCCAAGGAGGCTGGTGAAAGGCTTTGCCATGCTAAATCCGAGTTCAGCAGGTGTCAGATGGGCTGAGCAGAGGGAATCCCTGAAGGGAGGAGCAGATGAGCCAGGGAAAGAAGCAGCAGGGGTGAAGGCATCTCGAGTCACAGCAGAGAGAGAAAGTCTGTAACTTTCCTATTCCTTGAGAGGTTTGTTTTTTTTGTTTTTTTTTTTTTTTCTATTCTGCACATAAAACTGTACCTAGTGATGGGTGGGACAGGATTGCCCAGATTATTACTCTGGTGTTTGGCTCTCAAATACAAATTACCCCAGAGTAAGTGATGAGACTCCTGGGCTGGAAAACTCATGATGAGACTCTGTTTTTCAGCCCTCCCTATTCTCCTGTACAGCAGCAAAGACCATGTTTTCCAGGCACCTTGAAAGAGTGACTCATGTTTATCCTCTCACCTTTGTAAGACTGGAAGAGCCAAAATCCAGAAAATTTAGCTGGGTTTGCCTAAGCAATTTAATTCCCTTCAGTGGCTTCTCCAGACAAAGTGCTCTGGGAAAAGGCATCAGCAGTTTCTTTCCTTCTGAAATATGAAATCAGATCTTGGGCAAAAACTCCAGCACCTGAAGAGCACTTAGCCTCACCTCTTGCTCTAGCATGGGCATGTTAGAAATAAGAACTTTGACTAACTTTAGCTGGAAGCTGCCAAAGGGTTGGGATGCTGGCAGCACGCAGCTGCTGCTGGAATAACATCCAACAGGGCAGAAATTCCCCAGGGAAACAAAGTGCTGCATGAAGTGCTAAAAAGGCAAAGAGCTCTAGAAAGAGGAAGAATGAGAATTCTGAAGTGGAAGATTGATGGCTATTGAATAGAGCTGAGGGATGGCAACATCTCATATTCCTTTGCTCCCAAACATCTGGCTCTGTGGAGATGCAAACTATGTAAAGTGTTCCACAGGAGAGCTGGAGCTTTTGGGGGGTGAGGACCTGCCAGGCAGGGCAAGAAGGGAGAAAAGGGAATAAAGCAAAGCCCTGCAGAAAAAGCAGCAGGCTGACTTTCACCTCCTCTGTGTGTGTGTTTACATTTGAAAATACATTGCTTTGGAAGTATCTCACATTTTTCCAAAGGAACGACTGCGGCCTCAAAACCAGGAAGGTCAAACGGCGAGACAAGGGTGTAAATCATCTCTAAGAATACAAACAGCTCCAGTCAGGATTCCAAGATCATCCCCCTTCAAAAGCTGCACCCCGGGGCGCTGCCAAAACGGGCCGTGCCCCCCCTGCCCTCTCCCCACAGCGTGTTCCTGGCACGTCCCTCCTGCTGGCACCGTGCATGGGTGGCCAGCCCGCCCCACGGAGAGCCCGGCTGAAACCCACCCTGGCTGAAACCCACCCTGGCTGCAGGGGGGACAAAGGCAAAAATGAAAAAAAAAAAAGACACACCCCAGTTCTGTTTTCTTGCACAGTCGTTTTCCTGATTAAACATCCAGCCTGGCTGCCAAAACTCGCCTGACTGGGGAGAGCTGGGTTCTGGGGGGAGCTGAGGTGGGTCACAGGTGCACCAGGAGGATGTGTGTGGGTGTGGGTAGTTGTCTGCAGTGAAGGGACTGCACGTTAGACATGTAAATTATAGCCCCCATACGTATATATTGATAAAATGTAAATATATAGCCAACACAGAATGATCAGAAATATTATTTACAAAATATGTATATTAGAAACATATAGATCACTAAAATACATAAATATAAAATATTATATATCTAGTTAGCAGCGTCTAGGAAAATGCCACCCAGAGCTGAGCAGCCAGACTGGAGCAGGAATGAGCTCCACTCCCCCCGTGCTCTGCTCACAGGCAGCAGTGAGTACTTCAAATGAGCTAAATACACATGTAGGTCACTCACGGACCCCGTCCCTCTCCTCCACTGCACCACCACCTCACCTGCCTTCTACCTGCACTACATCAAAGCCCTGGTGGAAATCTGACCCAGGCCTACGTGAAAGAACACTGATAAATAAGAGTGGCTTTGGGCTGTGGGTGTTAAAATACCACCCAGACCGACACTGGCCCTTGTTATCGTGTGCTGGGTTACCCTCGAGTGGAAGGTAAAGACCAAACTGTGCAAAAGCACTCGCACCTGTGTACGGATGTCCATTTTAAACTGGGATGTCAGAATGGCTTAGACCAGTAGCCAAAACCCTAAACAGCAAATCTTGAAAAAATACACATACATATACACCCAAATAAATGAATATTTCTCCGTTTTAGACATGCGCAAAAATTGCAAGAAAAGTTCTCACTTCCAAATATCAAAGAAATAAAAATGCACAAGTTCTCAATCCTTCAGCTCCCACAACTAATTGCTTTAGAGCAAGAGAACTTCCTTTTTGTGGCTTTGTTGCAAACCCCTGGAACTAAAGAGCGCCAGAATAATGACCTGAGCTGGGGTTAGTGAGGTGAACCACAGCTCAAAGTATTCTCGAGAACACTCTTCTGAACACTAAGTATATATGTTTTAGAAAATAAAAAAAAAGAGAAAGAAACACAAAGGGGAAGAAAAAAATAATCTCAAATCAGTTTTCTAGTATCAAGATATAATGAGCAATGACTTTGGTTTCTTCTGACAAGTAACCCTAAAAAACCAAACCAAAGGAAGACCAATCAAGCTCTGCCTCTTTGAAAATATTACCATGGCACATGTGCCCTCAAAGGAGGAAAATGGAAGTAACTGATGTCAAAAAGCAAAGTTTTTCCCTCATCCTCAAAGGAAAGTACAGAAATGCTGACATTTAAAGTGGCACGTGAAACAACAAGGGGAAAAAAACAGGATGCATCTGCTGCAGCATATATTAGGTATAAATTAACATCAAATGAGTCTGATTGAGCAAACTCCACAACGAAGAAGGAACGTGCAAACAGTATCTGGGATGTAACACTGGAAAAGACAAAGCCTCTGGTGGGCGTTCACACGAGTCTTGGCCAAGGCTCTCCTTGGCCAAGGAGAAGAGGTCGGTTTGCTCGGGTCAGGGGCTGTACTTACTGTGTGCTTCACAGTCCACGCAGTGGGAGTTGCCTCTGATGTTCCTGATGGACTGCAGGGCCATGGCCTCGTTCTGACTCGTCAGGCGGGACTGCGGAGAGGGAAGGAGAGGCATCAGCAACAAGGCAGGATCCCGCACGAGGAGGAGACACAATGTCAGCAGTCCCACAGCTCAGAGCAAGGTGGAAGGAACGTCAGCAAGAAACCTCAAGTCCTGGATTTGCCTCTCAAGAAACACTGATGTTTTGGCACCTCCAAGACTTCTGGGGGCTCCAGCCTGGATTCTAATAAGTGGGGAGATGGCACAGAGGAAAATGGAGCGTGGAAATGAACCCCCTTCCCAAGAACAGCAGTCACAGTGCAGGTTTGCTTCTGGAGATGAGTAAGAACAGTATTTCCTGAGATCAATTTCTTTTATTGATGTGCATGCTTTTGCTAATGAAGACTAAGGGGTGGTTTGCAAAAGCAGCTCAAACCTTTTTATCATGAAAAGGTCAAGATTTCACCCGACGGCTCCCATTTGGATTCTCTCCACGATGACCTGTCAGTGACCTCTACCTGGAGCTGGGGAGGCTGTCACAACATTCAAGCAGTTCAGCTCTACCCAGCTCAAGTTCTGGAGGGCTCTCTGAGAGGCCAACTGTGACCTGCACCAAGGGCTGGACTCTTGGAGACAGAAGTGATTCAAGCAGGACAAGGACCAGGTCTTGCCGGTGGAGATACCTCCTCCATGGGACACCTCCTAAACCTGCCTTTGCTGTTCCAGCCCGTTCTTCTGACATGCTTTGAGAACCTCTCCGAGCCACTAAGCAGCCACTCCTCATCCTCTTTTGTATCAATATTTCTACGTAGGTGTTAAGGTGCAAACTTCCTGTTCTGTGCTCCCCTAACACACATCAGAATGTGTGAATCCACGAAAAGCAAGAAAACATGTACACTGTGATTTTCCTCCACCGCAGTAATGCATATTGGAAATAAATACACTTTTTAAAACAAAATGGGAAGTAAACTATGTTCTGATGATGGTAATGATTGGTGTTTGATCTACTCTGGTACCTCAGGGCAAGGAAAGCAGGCATCAAATTCAAACTATGAGTCTCCTCCTTGCAATATAAAATCATGAAAGACAGCTGTTAGGTGGGCAATATTAAAGGATCTACACGTCCGAACAGTTATTGCCCATTTCTCTCTCTCAACCACCACTCAGCACCTTGCACTCTTAAAACTGTGAAGCATTTGCAGACACATTGATTTAAGATGCAGGAATTCTCCCAAACATGAGCACTGGCTGAAGATGTCGCAGATTTTAAACATTTATTTTGCCAGGAAAGGAGAACAAATCCCTCCTGCCACCACACAAAAGCCTTTCAAGGTGGAAACCTGCTCCTCTTAGGCCATGTCTCCCCCAGAAAGCCCCAACTCTGCCGTGGGTGTAACACGCACATTCCTCCAGGAGTACAGGTTTAAAACGCAGAGCTCCTGATTTTGCTTCCATGTGAATGATCCCTCAATCCCCGAGTCATTCCCAGCGTTACTCTGTGCACCATACCTTGTTCTTGCTGCTCTCACATGACTGTAAACTGGCCAAGATCTGACTCTCGATGGCTTGGACCCAGGCGTCCCTTTCCTCATAGGTGGTGGCTTCAAAGTGCCAAGTCTGGCCGGTGAGAGAGACGATGATAAACTCGAAGTTTTCTTCTTGTTCTGAAATAAAAAAAAAAATTGCAACAGGAAGGAAAGACTGAGTTAGGGACACTGACAATTAGTTCCAACAATCTTGGCTGATGAGAATTTCTGCAACATAATGTAACGGCTTCAAGCTGAAGGAGGGCAGGTTTACATGGGATACTGGGAAGGAATTCTTCCCTGTGAGGGTGGGGAGGCCCTGGCACAGGTTGCCCAGAGCAGCTGGGGCTGCCCCTGGATCCCTGGAAGTGTCCAAGGCCAGGTTGGACGGGGCTTGGAGCAACCTGGGCTGGGGGAAGGTGTCCCTGCCCCAGGCAGGGGGTGGGACTGGATGGGCTTTAAGGTCCTTCCACCCCAAACCATTCCGGGATTCCAGCACACACAAACGCAGGGCTGAGGTTTGAGCCTGGATCCCTGCACAAGGCACCAGGAAACAACGTGTGGATCCGTCGCTTTTTTCCTCCAAATGTTATGCAGATAAAGCCCCGGTTTGGGAAAATACTCAGTTCCTGGGTGTGTTTCTGAGTTTGGTGTCGAGTCTGTACCTTTCTCAAACATAAAGTGGCCAACAAGCACTGTTTAGATTTAAACCTGAGGTGCCAAGAGCTACATAATGTAGAATTCAAAATGTGCCACAAAATAAAAGATGAATGGACTATAAAGAGCTGACAATACGGAAAATTCACCAATTTACCCTCTTCTTTCAAGCAGTTTTTACATTCCCAGGTATATTAAAGCAGATGTGTACATTTTCTCCTGTACAGCATAAATACTGGGATAATAACAATAATCACGGGGATATAATACAGGATTAAAATCAGTTCAACCTATTCAACATTCACGTTCGACATGGGAGATGAGAAAATGATCTGAGCAGCCAGTAGAGAGGGTCAGTGAAATATCCTTAGGGCTACTGCAGGATAAGGACAAGTATTCAGGCCAGAGGAGCAGCACAAGAAAATACCAGCAGAACTGAAATAAATGGACACACACTCTACCTACACATGGGACACCAGCGGCAAATTAAAAAAAATCAAGGAAGCTGAAAACAGAGCAAGTGGAATTGGGAAGGGCTGGCATGAAGCATGAAAGAAAAGAATAATAGAGCACAAAACTCCGGTGAACATCAGCCATAACGAGCTTTAGAAAGAGCATTTTGCCTGGTAATGACTTGTTATATATTCATAGCCACGAACTGTTCCCTCGTCATCCCCAGGCATGCACAGATGAGGGACAAATCCAGCACGAGCTTTAAAGGCAGCACTGCTGCCACTGTCGTCTTCCCAACCCGTGGGGTTTGCTTGGATAAACTCCACGTTAGCAGAAGGTTACTTTGCACCTTGAGGTGGGAATAAACACGGAGATGAAGCTTATTTTCAGGTGCAGGAGAGCACCTGAAGCAGCAGTTTTACTAAAAACACAGTGTGTGGAATAAGTGGGAAAACAAGTCATAGAATCCCAGACTATCTTGAGCTGAAAGGGACCCACAAGGTCCAACTCCTGGCCCTGCCCAGGACACCCCAACAATTCCACCCTGTCCCTGAGGGTGTTGTCCAAACCCTCCTGGAGCTCTGGCAGCCTTGGGGCTGTGCCCACTGCCCTGGGGAGCCTGGTCAGTGCCCAACCACCCTCTGGGGGAAGAACCTTTCCCTGAGATCCAGCCTGAATCCCCCCTGACACAGCTCCATGTTGTTCCCTTGGGCCAAACATGAATGATCCAGTTGTACAGCTACAACCACTTTTCGATTTTAGCAACACTGTGTTACAAACAAACAGGTAGAATCATTACCCAAAGTGTTACGAATAAATCATGGGAAAAGCCTCATTTATCAAACAGGGCTCTCCTGTTCCTGAGGAAGATGTAATAGGAGCTACTCCACAATAAATGAAATGCTGCACTGTCTCCTGTAGGATCACACAGTTAAGGTCTTCTACATCTGATGACCCACCACGCCACTCCCCTGTAAGCCAAAGGTCTGGTATAAGCTGCAGGAGCTGCCTGCTAGAGAAAATGGTCATTTTGCCCCTCAAGGAAAAAAATTCCCCACGCTTCCTCCTTTTTAAGCAGGCACGTGACCCTGTAGGGATGCAGAGACCCACAAGAGGGCAATGAGAGCAACTTCTCCAGTGCCCGGGCAAGGCTGACCTCCCAGAGAGTAACAACTCGAACACAGGGTATATAACTAACACTCAACACTAGCCACGGTGTGTATTAGAGAGTGTCTCTGCACCACTCCTGCACCAATCCATCCTGCTTTTAATTATGAGGCAACTTCCCAGCATCAGGATTCCAAACCTTGAAGGAGTTATGCACAACCAAGCTGCAGCACCACTGAATCCTCTGACCTCCCACTGAATAATGGGGATCACACACAGGGGGCCGGTTTGTCCAGGTGAGATATCGGTCCTGGAGCGTGTGCAGGGATGGGAACGGAGCTGGGAAGGGGCTGGAGCAGCAGGAGGGGCTGAGGGAGCTGGGGGGGCTCAGTCTGGAGCAAAGGAGGCTCAGGGGGGACCTTCTGGCTCTGCAACTCCCTGACAGGAGGGGGGAGCCGGGGGGGGTCGGGCTCTGCTCCCAGGGAACAAGGGACAGGAGGAGAGGGAACAGCCTCCAGCTGGGCCAGGGCAGGGGCAGGTGGGACATCAGCAGGAATTTCTCCCTGGAAGGGGTGGTCAGGCACTGGCAGGGGCTGCCCAGGGAGGTTTGGAGTCCCAATCCTTGGAGGTGTTTGAAAGGCACGTGAGTGTGGCACTTGGGGACATGGTTCAGTGGTGCTGTGTTAATGGCTGGACTCCATGATCCCTAAAAAGCTGTGCCAGTTGGATACACCTTCCCTGCACCTTCCCTGCTTAAACACACCCATTTGTTTTTCCTAACCTCCCCTGTGACACAAAGCAGCCGTGCCTGCTCCACGTCACCCCCAGGCAATGCCTACAAAAGACAAGGAGCAAACCTGTACATCCTTAACCACTGCACACGGGAACAGGAGAACCCAGGCAGCAGGATGAAATTGTTCAGTTTTACTCTTCAGTCAAATTATAGGTTGTGCTATTTAAATCCCTGTGAGCCCAATCACAAAATTTTATTAAACAGTTTTCCGTGTTTAACAGTTATTCATGGAAAGGTCCACTATAATAGTATTTTAGCACCATCAACCTGTCGAAATCAACCTGCCCAATTACTCCAAACTACATTAATAACACCGGATATTACACTAATTGTGTCCAGTTTCTATGCAGACGAGGTCCCACGGGGCTAATTCTGCATCCTCAGGGGCAAGCAACTCAGCCATCAGCCTGATTTCGCCAGGAATCCCTCCTCATTACACAAGTTCAGGCTGTCAAACTTTTTTTTTTTTAAAAAAAAAAAAAGGTTAATGGGCCAATCAGTCATCAATTATTTCCTGGAAGGGCAGCAGAGGAAGGGTTAAAGTGCGAAGAACCAGCTGCCACTGACTTCCATTTGGAAGTTATTACCAACAGGAGATGTCTAAAATGTTGTTGTTGTTTGTTCTGTCCTTTTTTTTTTAGAGTGGGAGGGGTGGCTGCGATGGGAAATGAGCCAAAACTCTGAGACTGTGATGACACAGAACCTAAAGCATAAGGGATTTTTTTCTGTTAGTGGAAGTGGGTGTGCACTCCATGAATTTTAGGAAAACCCGCACACCAGCAGAGCCACCACAGCACTTCCAAAAAGTTACACAATACCACCGCTGATGCTGCAACATAAGGGTGGGGAGGCCCTGGCACAGGGTGCCCAGAGAAGCTGTGGCTGCCCCTGGATCCCTGCAAGTGTCCAAGGCCAGGTTGGAAGGGGCTTGGAGCAACCTGGGCTGGTGGAAGGTGTCCCTGCCCATGGCAGGGGGTGGCCCTGGATGGGCTTTTAGGTCCCTTCCAATGCAAACCAGTCTGGGATTCCATGATACCCTTTTCATTATCATCCTTCCACAGTCAAGTTACTGCATTTCACCCGAGTTTACATTTATTTTGCTCTGCCAAAAGCCAGACACTGCCACAGCCCACCCACTTCTGGAAAACCAGAGGCAATCTCTGAGAAGCAAAGGATTGTGCAAGAGCAAACAAACATTTAGGCACAGCCTCACTGCCTGTGTTTGTGGTGTGTGACAGGGATCAGATTTAGAAAACTACACTGAAAATTACCACAGGATACAATTAGTCCGTAACTTGTTCCAGAGAACTCAATTAAGTCGAGGAAAACGTAGGGAAAACACGTCTCCAGAAGCAGTGACGCCTCTTGGAATCTGGCAAGAGCTGTTCTAAAGAACGTGCACGAATCAGTTTGATTTCAATCTCCACTTCCAACCCATTTTATTCTCAATATTATGAACTGTATAAATAGCCCTGGACACCTTGCACCAGTGTTTGAACACGCACAGTTCAGAGTCACAAAATCACTGAGTCTCAGGTTGGAAGGGCCCTCAAGGATCACCTGGTCCAACCTTTCAGCACTGAAAGTCAAAGGAAGGCGAGGGCTCTTCTCTGCCAGGCACTGTCCAGTGAGAAAGTACACCCATCACACCCATCCCAAAAGTCAGCTTCTAAACAAAAAAATAGCCCTATTTTTCACAGAATCATACGACTATTGCACCATTCAGGCTGGAAAAGACCTCCAAGATCATCAAGGCCAACCATTTTCACGGCTATAAATCAGAGGCTTGCCAGGCTTAGGGCGTTTCTCATAGGCAATTCAGCAATATTTTGCCAGATTCACAAATAAAAATAAATAAATAAAGAAAGAAGTGTTCTGGCTTCCAAGCCAACCAGACTTTGCCCAATGTAGCTGTCATCAGAGGGTGCTGGTGCTGATCAACACTAACCCACCACGCACGTCTCCGGCGGGCGATGCCACTCCCACAGCAAACACCTCCCAGAAACAAGAAATCAAGGGCAGCACCCGAATATCCTCAGTGGAGCATTTCAAACGCCCCTGAAAGCCCCTTCAAGGGCAGAGGTTCCAGCTGGACTCCTAGTCACAGCCAGGCCTAGCTAAGCTCCTTTTTCATCACGCCCTCCTCCCCCTCGCAAAAAAGCTCTTCTGCTCAAGCACCATCCTCATAACCCTCCAGTCCTTTCAAAAGGGTGGCAACCAGGAGCTGCTGAGGTGCCCTGCCACGCACGGGGAGATGTTCACAACGCACAGTTTGTGTTATTTATGTCCTGTATAACGTTAACTCCCCTTACCTTTTGCCACTCGCTGTAAATTACCCCCCGAACTTGGCAGATAAGTATGTTTATTAGCAGCCTCAATTAAGGAAATATTTGTGCCATGTCCCACTGGGCATGGCTATGCTAATACTTCTCTCCCCTTTCCAAACCCAGTGTCTAGATCTAATTAGTTTTGAAAATCAACCCTATCAGGACAATAGAGCTCTGCTTTCGCTCGCCCACAGCTCTCGATAAAGGTTGTGTTCCACTGGCAGAATTTGATACTGTTTTATATTGCTACCCACGAGTGACAAACTGGGGATGAAAGGCACCGAACTGAAAGGCACCTACCATAAGGACTTGTTTTATTTGGGTGCCAAGACTTCTAAAAAACTTTAAAAATTCAGTTTATACAGGAAGTAACTTCCTGCACAGGCACAGCACCACAGCAGCAAAGGCATCACTAACTCTGAAACCAAAGGGAGTTTGGGGCTTCATGAATATTCAAACTAAAGGTTGCCCATCAGTGCCTGGCAAATCCGACCCAGCACTGTTTAAAATCACATATGTAACTGTGAAGAGTGGAAAAATGAAGATTTAATATCTTTATGCAGGTTAAACCACAGCACGCAGAGCCCAGGCGTTAAATTCCATAAAGCTGATCCTTTCCACTCTGCTGCAAAATCATAAGATCATAGAATCCCAGACTAGTTTGGGTGGGAAGGGACCTTAAAGCTCACCTCATCCCACCCCCTGCCATGGGCAGGGACACCTTACCCTAGCCCAGGCTGCTCCAAGCCCTGTCCAACCCGGCCTTCACTCTGCTGATACAGGAGAAATAATTCTGTATTTTAATAGTATTACAATGATAGCAGGCACAAATGACTCCAGCAGGTCTTAAAACCAGAGTGGGGTTTGTTTTAAGCATAACTCACTGATAGGAGATATTTTTCCCCCCTGTAGAATCAAAGGATTGCTTAAAGCCTGGTTGCCTGCAACAGGGAGCAGGTGGGACTTTTTCACTTGTCCGTGGCTCCCTACGGAAAAAAAAACCCAGACCTGAAAACTAAGAGTGTAGGCAAACCCTAAAATTCACGAGAGTAAGATTTCTTGCAATGACAAACACCAATGGAGGACAGAGCTGTGAGATTTTCACCTCCTTTCTACCTGACGGGAGGGCAGAGCCAGGTGGGGTTGGCCTTTTTTCCCAGGGAACAAGTGACAGGACAAGAGGACGAGCCTCAGGCTGTGCCACGAGAGGTTCAGGGCATCAGGAAGAATTCCTTTTGAAAAGGTGGTCAGGCATTGGCAGGGGCTTCCCAGGGAGATGTTGGAATCCCCACCCCTGGAGGTGTTCAGGGAAGGACTGGACGTGGCACTCAGTGCCCTGGGCTGGGGGACAAGGTGGGCATCGGGCACAGGGGGGGACTTGATGATCCTGGAGGGTTTCTCCAACCTAAAGGATTCTGTAATGCCCTCAGAGGGTAGAGTCCTTCAGGGACCTTACACCCCGTGAAAATCCCCACCTTTGCTGTCAAAGAGCCCAGAGGGAGGAGCCCCACGGACGGAGGACGCTCAGCCGCGCCCGACGTGCCGGGGGCCACCAGGCCGGGCGCCCTCACAGCCCCACAGCACGGCTGCAGCACCCGAGCTGCAGAGTTCTCCACCCTAACCCGAGACTGGCTGCCCAGAGGCACACAGAATACCTAAAAAACAGAGTCAAAAATCACCGGAGAGGCTGCTTTCCGCTCCAGGCCTTTAGCAGCCGGACCGTACGGGTGGAAGTAGTTTGGGTGTGTAAACAGGTGCCGCTGAGCAAACACGAGCTGAGCACCACAGCAGATTTGTTATCCCGGGCTGTCATTTCCCATCATCGCTCTCTTTTCTGAAGGCACAATTATCTAAGCACGTGGCTTTAATGCCCACAATGCTCATTAACTCGACATTTGCCCGTCTCACCACTGCAGCTCTCACACAGGGACCAGCTCAAAGCTACGGAGAACACTGAACCCGCAGTTTTTAGGGGGGAGAAAACATCCAAATAAAGAGTCATTTCCCTAATTTTAGAATTTCATTCTGTGCCTCAAAACTCTTTGGGCCACGGCCAGCAGGACTACGCTCCCATACCACGGCGCCTTCGATCCTTGGTTTGATGAGTAAGATGAAAGATCCCTCAAAATAGACGTGCCCTAAAAAAAAAAATCTTTGTCCGTGAAACACAAGGGAATTCTATATATTTATTTCCCTGCTGCGATTTAGTAACAGGTAGATATAGAATCACAAGCTTTTCAAGCAGTAGACCTGGAACAACAAACACGCTGATTAGAAGAAATATTTGGCTGGGAGATAAAAACCAGCACCTGTACGGAAAATTAAAAATGACTAAAGAGGAAAGTGGGGGGAAAAAAACCCAACCAAAACTTATGACTATCTGACAATCATTTTCTCCCATTTTGCATTGAAAAGACAAGAAAAGGAACAAAAAAAAGACAGTTTAGCAGCTCTGAAAGGTAACAATTTTATGTTTAGACTAAGAAACAAAATAAAATTACACTCTAAAAAAGCTGCCTTAACAAGCTGGAATAAAATCCCAGTTTTGTTTCCTGCCCACACTTTGTTTGGCAGGGAGAGCAACCAGCTGTAATTGTGGAAAAAAAAAAAAAGGAGGGTGATATAAATCACCAAAGGTTAATGACCAGGATGTGAACAGAGGGACTTGTTTACAGAAATAGCTCGCAATTTAAAATTTACAAGAGATTTAATGCCACCGCTTGGCAATCACTAAAATCAACAGCCCAGAAAACAGTGACATTAAGAAAAATATTACAGTTATAATCATTCCAAAATAAGTCAATTAGTGTTAGGGCAGGCGCTCGCCATTACTTGACCCATTTGGTTCGCACTTAAGTGAAGAGANAATCTACTTTAGATTCAAGTGAAAAAAAAAAAAAAAAAAAAAAAAATCCCCCTCCCTTGCAGCGAGATTACTGAGTTGTGACCTATTTTGCATTCCCTGTTTCTTACACCATCCCTCTTCCATGCCGCTGGAGATGGTGGTGCTGGAGTGTTTTTTTCACCCCCCTCTCCTTGCCTTGGTTTCAAAGTAATTCTGACCTTTGACATTTGTAATAACAATAATAACAACAACA
>VXAY01007497.1:717988-729072 GCA_013399855.1 Oxyruncus cristatus | reverse complement strand
CACAGGAGGGTTTGGGTTGTAGGAGGCTCTGGAAGGAGCTGAACACTGGAGAATTAAATTGTGCTTTTTTTCCTTTAGATATTTCTTGAGGTTTCTGAAATCTCCTGAACCCACCTGCAAGTGGTTTTTGGGATGGAAAGGAAGGAGGCAGAGAGGAATGAAGCATCATTATTTCTTCTGTCACAGGAACAATTGAACTGAAGGAAGTTATGTATATGTATACAGAAATATATATTGGAGTACTATATATTTACGTACACAAATATTGAATAGATATTTAAATAGATATGTTTATTATATTATTTATTATAGTATATTATTTATTTCTATATGTAACACATATTATAGATAATTCTCTATTTAATAGAGTACTTGTATTCCATATTAAAAATACACCAAAAATTCTGTATTCTCTATGTCTTCTGCTATTCTGTTCCTGGGAATGACAGGAATCATTCCCCACTCCTCCCCATTTCCTCAGGATTTTGTGGCCTGAGCCCACCACCCCCAGTTCAGCCCACGGCTGAGCCAGCTGCCTCCTCCCACAAATCCTCTTTTGCTTTCTTTCTTAGGTTTTCTGTTCCTGATAAAATTGTTATTCTAGTTTCCAGCTCTTCCTAAATGACTTGCAGAAGGCAGTGACAGGTTGCAATTTTAAATCCACTTAGCTGTTTTTTGTGAATAATCCTGTTTGACAGGCTTCCCTGCCCTCCCTCCCTGTCATTAGGCACGGCTGCAGCTCCGGCTGCTGAGGAGCAGGAGAATTGGTTTGGTTGGGGACATAAATGAGAGAGGGGGAGATTTTCAGCTACTGCAGCCAAAGCAGAAACAGCAAAACTGGTGTCTGAAATCTATCTGAAAAACAGTTTGATTTGTTAGATACCACAAATATCTACTAATTAATGCTTAGACTGACATTTCAGTATTGTATTTGAGTAACTTGCTCTGTGTGAAGTTGTAATTTTATTCATATAGTTTTTAACAATGATCTATTAGATATTATGAATCCCTTTTTTGTTAATGTGTATGTTAATGCTTCCCACTAGCATAAAACACGCAGTCTAATCAGTTTTAATTGTGTTTCTTCCTGAAGGGCATGAAAGGCTGACCTGAGGTGAGCGGTTGGAAGCTGAGCTCAGCCTCCCCTTGCCCTGCCTGGCCTTGAGCAGTGCAGGGGTGAGGGCACAGCACCCGCCCCAGGGCTTTGGACACCCACCTCCAGCTGCACCTGCCCAACACTGCTCAGGAGCCCAGTGGGGCTGTCTGTGCAAGTATGTCCACATTAAGCTCACAAAAATGCCTTTGAGGGCTTCATTAATGGGGCATGGTGGAGACAAGCCAGAAGAGAGGGCAGGGAAGGGGCAAGAGGCAGGTGGGATGCTCAGCCCCTTGCTGGAGCTGCTGCTGCCTTGTGCCTGGTGCCATCCTGTGCCAAAATCAGTCATGGGCTCCAGGACAGGGAAGCCTTCCCTGTCATATAAGGGACACCAGGATATTACTGGGCTGGTGCAGGCCTGGGCTCACCAGGTGTTCCTTGTGGGCTGTGGATGTGATACAGGTCTCTGCCTTTCCACTGGTGCTGTAGAGGCTGCAGCAGAGTACAGCATGTCAGTGTGTCAGTGTATATGTGAGCATACGCTCACCGCAGAGAAAAGGTGCCTCCCAAACTCTGCCTGTGTGGAGCACTACTGCACACGTGCTCAGGGACATGTGCTAATTATCCTGGTAGTCAGCAGCCAGCCTTCGAATCATGGGCAGGCAGCCGTGGAGGGCGGCCAGAGGAACTACAGCCACCCACCACACATCATCCCTGCTGGGGGAGAGCTGAGGGGTGGACGGATGGATGGATGGAAACACAGCCACACACCGGTCTGCGCTGGAAGGGACCATAATGCTCGTCTGTTTCCAACCCCCTGCCATGGGCAGGGACACCTTCCACTATCCAGGGTGCTCCAGGCCCTGTCCAACTTGGCTGGGGCAGCCACAGCTGCTCTGGGCAACCTGTGCCAGGGCCTCCCCACCCTCCCAGGGAAGAATTTCTCCCTTATGCATCTTTGCTAACCTGGTGGGACAGTCTAAGCTTGCCCTGCCTGTGCCCTGAGCTGCAGGATACACCCAAAGCAGCAGCCAAATATTTGCCTTAGAGGTGTTGCACCAAACACCCCTCTCTCAGCATGGCAGGCACGGTCACATGGCCATTCCCCTTGTTCACTGGAGCTGGGTCAGATCTAGACAGGGGCAATGTAAGATGAGTCTGTGGGGGCACAGCTCTGCAGACATGGATTTACACCTGGGTCCCTCCCTTTTACAGGCTCAGGGAAGATGCTGATATGAGAAGCCAGGTCACCAGGGCCCCTCCCTGCTCACCAATGGTGAGATAGAAGCAGCTTTGGGCAGGTGGTGCTCTGGCTCAGTGAGTGACACCTCTGCTGAATTGATCTCTGGGGGTGCCAGAGTTCATAGAGATGAACCCACATATTTGTATTTGATACCATTATGGGAGGAAGCTACTCCAGTAAAACGTCCCTTTTCCGCGGGAATTTGTGCATATATCATGTTTTCAGTGCTGATTCACTATAAAGTTGAGCTCTCAAGGCCAAGCCCATCAGTGCACGTGAACTCTCCCTCAGGCCTGGACCTGTTTCTGTCCTTTTCACACCTTAACCCCCCAGGTAAGTGTGTGCTCCCTCGGCCACGCCTCACACAGGCCTGCAGCGCCCAGAGCCTGTGCCAGCGCAGTCCCCGGGCTGGGAGGACTCGGCAGCAGTGGCACAGCGGGCTGTGGGGCCTGTGGTTTGCACACACAGCTGCCAAGCCCGCTGGTGGGACGTGTCCCTGGCAGTTCTCCCCTCCCAGCTCAGGCTGTGGCCAGGGAGGGGGTGTGCCATGGGATGCCCCTGTCCCCTCTGCTCCCGGGCACCCTGAGGGTCAGGACCCTCAGCCGGGCACAGGGACCTTCACCGACGGCGGGGCAGGGCTGGGCCTGGGAGCCAGGGAGCTCCAGCAGCCCCAAACCCTGTGTCAGCAAGATAACCCCGCTCAGCAGAGCTGTTGGTAGGGCTATGCTTTTGTCCTGCACTTTGCTTCCTAGATTAAGCCCGTGCCCTTCCAGAGGCGCTGCCAAATGCCTGTCAGTTTATCGCCTCCATTGTGCCAACGCCCTTTCCAAGCCAAATGAGCTCAGTCTTTTCCACGTCGGTGTTTTTGACAGGAGTTTCGGATAGGCTGGAGTGAATGTGAGGGACACTGTAACAGCAGCTGGGAACTTAGCCTGGCTGAACCATCCACTGCGTGTGCTTGAGCTGTTGTGTCCCTCCGTGTTGAAGCAGTCTGGGAAAATGAAATTATTTTGCTTCTTATTGATTAGGTTAAAAGGTTTTTACTTTCCCTGTGCTATGGAAAATATATAAACCTGGTTATTTTGAGAAGCTAATGGGATTTTTCAAATTGTAACAGACAGATCCATTGCTGTGGTGTTTAAGGATGATTTGCCTCACACCCAGTTGTCGATGAGCACAGTACATACACTTGGAGATGTTTATTATTCTGGAGGAGAGAGGGAAATAAAAAAATAAGCTCCTGTTGCCTTTTAATTGCTCATTTCCTGCTCGAGACAGCAGATGCCATTTGGCTGCTCTGGGAGAGATAAATGGATGGGGCAGGTTCTGTGCTCCACCGAGGAGCCAGAGCTTTGTTCATTAGTGCAGAACCAAACGGAAAAATAACCATTAGAAAAACAAGCCAGAGGTACTTTCTTAAGCAAGGAATAAATGCAGATTATTTCCTCCAAATGCATAAAGGCTCCAGAGCCACCTAACATGGCACTAATTGATTCCATTCCTACATGCTGCTGCTGAGCAGACGAATTTATCCCTGTGCTTCAAACCAGAGGCTTGGGAGCAAAGCAGATAAAAACTCTGGCCTTTCCCCTTAGGTGCAGCTGTGGTGTAACAGCAATGTGGTGCTGGTCTGCCCCAACACTTCTGACTTCACTTATGGAAGTTCATTCCTGACCATTATTTACATTTCATCTATTCTTAATTTCCTTTAAAAAATTTAGTTTCTCTGTAGTTTTCCTGGACTTTTTAAATGCCTGAGACTTGATGAAGGGCAAAACATCAGGTCTAGACTCCATGGGAATTCAGCTCCAGGATGGTGCAAATATTACAGATTAAAACCGGTGAGATGGCACAGCTGGGAGAGCAGCAGCAGCTCCCTGGGGCAGGTGAGACTCGGGAGGCAGCAGTGGGAGTAGAGGGACCAGGAATCCCTGCGGAACCAGAGCCCTGCTGCTGGGCATGCTGGTGTAATGTGTGGGGAACCAGCACCCAGGAGGTCCCAGCACTGTGAATTCATCCACTGGGCACCTGGTCCTGGTTTTCTCAAGCCCTTCCTGCATGTCCCTTTCTCCCACGCTCTTCTCCTGGGCACCAGCCCTGCGGAGTGGGACAGGGCGGGACAGAGGCGGACAGAGAGGGACAGGGCGGGGTGGCACTGGGATATATCCCAGATCCCTAAAGCTGGGCTGCCCACGATGGGTATTCTTTGGGGCCAGGATGTTGCAAATGGCAACACATGGAGAAATCTGCAGCACTTTTAACCCCCAGCCTGAGCTCAAGGAAACCTTGTACCCCCCCGTCAGAAACAGCTCCAAGGCAACAGTGCACGACAGAACAAGCTGCTTATACCCAGTGATGCCATGGAATCATAGAACACCCTGAGCTGGAAGGGACCCACGAGGATCATCAGGCTCGTTTCCTGGAACACCTGTGGAACACCCTCAGTGATGGTGCTAACTGGTGTGGTGCTCTCTGGCAGGGCCGCACCAACAGCCCTCATGCAGCCTCTGAACATTTTCAGCACTGCAGTGCTGAGTGTATTTGTGTTTATTTTATACATCCCTACCTTTCTTTAATTTAGATTGAGTCTGGAATTGGTCTGAGGTTCAGTTATATTTAAAAATAAAAAGAACAAGACCCCACAAACCAGCTATTGCTCATTCAGAACTGGAAGTTGGGGAATCAAAAATGAAAGTCTGGTTTTAAACAACATTCAACACCCTGAACTAAAGAGGTAACCTGTTCGGCTTAACAGGAAGATCATTACAGTAATTGGATTACAGTTTACAAACACCTATAAGGAAAACACAAGTGGTTTTGGGTCTCTCTGGGCTGGCAGACAGGCAGGTGTGATTTAAGACCTAGTGACTGCAGGCTGGGGCTCCACAGTGGCAGAGGGGGACAAGTGTGACCAACCAAGACAAACTATCATGGGACATTTCCTGAAAACTGGAAGGAACCTCTTGCTCCTCTTGATTTGTAAATCCTGCAGGAGCTGCTGCAGGTGGGCAGGAGCACGCTGAGCAGTGCTGCAGTTTATGATATGGGGAAGGTCAGACTGAAAATTTCAGTGATTTCTTCTGGGTTTGGATTCTTTGAATGTAGACTTACAGTCCAGAGTGAGTAGGGCATGTGAGATGCAAACCAGGATACCTGGAATAGCACAGAAAAAGTAACAAACCAAGCGATTATTGGAAGTTAAAGAACACAGTGTAAAGTGCCCTTTATTGCAGAGATAAGCACTTAACAACCCACATCCTGCGTGGTGGGGGGGCTTGGATCAGCCTTGTTCCACTGTGCGCACGACGTGATGAATCACATCCTTGGCCAGGAGGTGAGTTACCATCACCACGGAGAAAACGCATTTGAATCAGCAACAAATCCTCGAGGTCCTGAGCAATCAATTGGAAAGACATTGAAATCCAAGGAATAACCAAATCCCAGACTGGTTTGTGTTGGAAGGGATCTTAAGGCTCATCCCATTCCACCCCCTGCCATGGGCAAAGGACACCTTCCACTAGACCAGGTGGCTCCAAGCCTAAGGAATGGGGCAGTCACAGCTTCTCTGGGCAGCCTGTGCCGGGCTTTCCCACCCTCACAGCCAGGAATTCTTTCCCAAAATTCCATCTAACCCTGCCCTGTGGCAGTGGGAAGCCATTCCCCCTTGTCCTGTCACTCCAGGCCCTTGCCCAGAGTCCCTTTGCAGCTCTCTTGGAGCCCCTTTAGACACTGGAAGGGGCTCTCAGGTCTCCCTGGAACCTTTTGTCCCGATACCTCCCGTCCCCGGCTGGGCTCAGGCAGGGCAGGGTCGCACTCTGCCCGGACCCCTTATACTGTCCCCAGCCCCCTGTCCCGTCCCGCCGCTCAAGGGGCTCCCACGAGCACCCCCCTCCCCACGAGCATCCCCCTCCCCACGAGCATCCCCCACGCGTGCGATTCCTCTTCCATCTCTGCCGTTTCCTTCCATTTTTTTCGGCCGGGAAGGAAATTCCAGACGCCGCGGGCGCCACCTGGTGCTGCCGGGGCCGGGCACGGACCGGGGCGGCGACGGTGCCACACGCGTTTTTGGGGGGTAAATTCTTGGCAAAAGTGACTCCCTGTTCCCCCGGGCCATCTCCACGCGTCCCACGGGGATCTGTCCCACGGGGTGGGAGCAGCCGGAACTCCAAAGTTTGGAGCTCTCTCCCAGTCCCACAAGCCGATGGCATTTAACTCCTTCAGCCGAGAATTCCACCCCAGCCGGCAGGCAGCTGGCCAGGCAAGAGCGCGTTTTGCTTCTGTTCCACCCCTGGATGCTGCCGTGAGCAGTGTCCCTGCAGCAGTGCCTGGCCCCGGGGGCTGGGGGTGGCACTCTGGGGACACTGCTCCAGTGATGGATCCACAGCCGTGGGCACCATGTCCTGCCCCGGAGACACCCCTGGGGGGTCTGTAGGGGTGTCCTGGCTCCACGGAGAGGGAAATGTGAATGAGGGCAGGGTTATATGGGATATCAGGAAGAAATTCTTCTCTGTGAGTGCAGTGAGGGCCTGGCACAGGTTGCCCAGAGAAGCTGCGGCTTCCCCGTCCCTGGAAGTGTCCAAGGCCTGGCTGGATGGCTCTGTGAGGAGCTGCTGACCCCCTGTGCAGGACTCTGCTGGGCCCCAGCCCCTGTGAGGGGCCACTGGCTGCCCTCCGGAGAGGATTTGGGGCTCAGTGGTGGGGGCCGAGGGCTTTGCCTGATCGGTGCTGTGGAAATCCGTGAATTGTCTGGCAAAGCCTCCGTAGAGGTGAACTGGTTTGTGTGAGCAGCACAAGGCAGACCTGGGGCTCCCTGAGGGATCCAGCGGGACCCAGCACAGTGCCCCTCAGCCAGCTGGGCAGCCCCTCCGGGGGGACAGGGACAGACGAGGGGCAGCAGAGCCAGGGGGACACAGCTGCCAGCACAATGCTGAACTCCCACACCCGGCAAATCCAAAGGGTCTTGCAGACCCATCCGCACCAGCATCTTCCTGCATGGTCTGGGCGCTGCCTGTGTGGAGACAGGCATCCCTCCAGAGCTGACCTGCACGAGGATCCAGCACAGCTGCCCCTAAGCACAGCCCTTGCTCTCCCCCGTCTGCCCAGGCTGTGCTACGCAGCAGTTGGGGTGTTGGGGGATTTTGATCTCATTTCTCCAGCCCTGAGCACGCGTGTGCAGCGCTCGGAGCCCGGCCGTGCTGCCTCGCCGTGGCGCTTCGCCAAACGTTACTCACCACATGGTACAAGACTTTTATATTTAGCCAGTGCAGAGACAATATCTCCAACTTAAAAATAGGTATAAGTGAGCCTGCAGCTCTCACTAACAGCGCTGGAGTGCTCCAGAGGGGTTGTGGCGTGGTCAGCCGCAGGGCAGGGCAGCGTTAGTGCAGTGCCATCACCACGGACCAGTGCCACCACCAAGGCCAGAGCCACCTCTGCCCTCACACATCTGGGTTGGTGCTGAGCCTTCCTGGGTGTTGAGGCTGGGGCTCTACTCGGTGCTGGCCCTGAAGGGGCTCTGATGGGAGTGTAACCCCCTGTGTCCATGTCCTCCCTCCCGCTCCTACCTGGCCCCCGGAGCCCAGCCGTGCGCGGTGCCACCCCGGCACCCTGCGGGAGCTGTGCCGAGCAGTCACCATGGAGATGCTGGCGGCTCCGGGTCCATCCTTTGGGGGAACTGCAGAGGAAGAGAGAGGCTGCTTTGCAGCAGAATTATTAGTAATAATTTTAATTTTTATTTTAGTTATTATTTTCAGTCATCCCCTTCTTGTTCTTCGTAGATATTGGTGAATATCTGCCCAGTGCTGCACTGACATGGGTCTGTTGGAACCACCTGCTCTGCCTACACGTGGGATATCTGACTTCCCTGATTCTGAGGGGTACAAGAGTGCAAGTAGCACTTGGAAAATACCTGCTGTTCCCACAAAGGGACAGGTCAGCTTTAGAAGGCACAGCCTGTCAGAAGCAGCAGGCCCAGCTGACGCCAAGGGCCTGTGTGTGATGGGCTGAGGCAGCAGGCACTCACAGTACTTGAGACACTGGGATCCAATGGATGCATCACCATTCCTACAGGCAGTAAACCCCCTCTGTGCCAAATGATGCTTTGTAGTGTACCTATAAATTGACCTGTACTGTATTTGTAAAGGGACCTGTGATACATTATTTAGGAGCTCACATCGTAAGACCATCATTCTTTTAGTGGGATTAGGAAATTGTTAAGCTCAGGAGGAGCAATACATCATCTTTCCAAAAATAAAACACCTCATGATTTTAGTGTGACTTCTTGTTGCTGACACACGTGAACAGCCTGTGATGGCAGAGCCTCTCCCGTACCCAGCCGGGGTTCTCAGAGGCTGTGCCATTTACCTGCTCCATCCCAAAGGATTCACATCGGATCGCTGTTTGCTGAGCGCTGCTGGAGCTCTAATTTACATTTCCCAAATATCACGACTCCTTTCTCAGCCCCGTTCCACCCACCTCGTTTTGCTCAGCCCTGAGCTGTGGTGCTCAGCCTGTGTGTGGCGCAGGTTCTGTGCTCACCGTGCCAGGAACATACAAGTGCATTGAATTGTGTCACTTGTGGTTTGTCAGACACACTTTTCGTGTCCCTTCCCTTTCTCTCAGGTTGTGTTATTCCCAGCTTTCCCAAGGGTTTCTCTCCTTTGCTGTGTGGGATCTGGTTCCACAGTCACTGCCAGGTCTCGCAGCTCCCAGCCCTTCTCCCATGCTGAGCTCTGCTGGCTTGAGGGGGAGGAGAGCAGAGGTCAGAAATGGGAATGCTCGGGAAGAGCTGGGAGCGAGCACCGACACCCGTCCTGTCCTGGCAAGTGCAGGGGGCTGCTCCTGGCACATGAGGTTTGATTCCACGCCATGGGTTTTCCTCTCAGAGCTGCTTCTCATGGAGTCCAGCTGGAGGCTGGCAAAATGCAGGAGGTTTCTAAGCAGGAGAGATTCAAAACCTTCAGTCATGCTAAGTGGGACTTCCCTAAAGCAGCAGTGGGTTTGTGTCTGTGGAGGTGACACAGAACTGGTTTGACCTCTCCTTGCCTCAGCCCCTTACAGCTTTGACAGATTTTTCACGGAATTTTTATAAATAACAAGCCCAGGAATGCAGTAGCTGTAAGGAGCTGGGAGAGGATGGACTCCAGCAGCAAATCTCCCCTAATGGTTTCAGCTCCTCTGGGAAGAGGGATTCTTCTCCTGAATGCACTTGGCAAAGAAGGTTTGCTAAGATATAGAATTAAGCTACTTTTTTTCTTTTTAAATGGTACTAATCAGCTTAACACCATGAAAGACGCCGTGGAGAAGTTGCTTTGTAATTTCAGAAAACCCTGCAATCCTGACCTCACTGTGGAATTACCCTGGGTTACCTTGTCTCCAAACCTGTGCATTGGCAGCAGGAGGAGAGGGGAAGGAGATGGGAAGGGGCACATCTTCTACCCTGATCTCTGCTGGACATTCCCTAGGTGAGGATCCCTATGGACCCAATGCACCTGGGATGGACATGGGGACCCCAAGGCAGCACCCAGCACCCCGGGGTGCTCCCCCCAGCACTGGGGGAGTCAGTCAGAGCTGAGCTCTGTGCTCGGGCCAAGGGAAACATTTCACTGCTGCGTTTGGGGTTTCTCCAGAACAGGTTTTATGGTAAAGGTATGGCAGTGCCAAAGGGGACATATCCTGGTCCTGCTCTGGTTGATTCTGGTATAATCAGATAATCTGTTTCTGAAAAGTTTGTCCATGGTAATTCCATCCTGGGGCATGGACACGAGGCTCTGCACGCTTCCAGTCCCTGCCCTGGAGCACAGCATGGGTTCTGTCCCTCAGCTGCAGCACCTCTCTGGGAACAGCCTGCTCTGCTCTGACACCGTCCTGTGGGGCAGCAGCTCCTTGGTGGCTGGTGGGGGAAAAACCTCCCTGAAACTTAAATAAAGCTGTGGATAAATATGGATGTTGCAATGGAGCAGCACCCGCCCCCCACCCGCGTGCTGCTCCAGCCCTCCATATGCATTCCTGGATCCCGGAGTATTTATAACCCTGGAAATGTGTGTCTCTAGCAAAGCACGAGGTCGGTGCCAGCCCCTCCCTGGCATGCAGGGCCTGGGGGCAGCGAGGCTCAGGACCGGCCTGGGGCGGCTCTGCCCAGGTCGGCAGGGGCAGCTCTGGAAAAGCCCCGCGGGACCCACAGCCCACGCGGGAGCCGCTCACCCACAAGGTGTGGGATCTCATTTCCAGAAAGAATGATCCCCTTGCAAGAGTCTGGGAAGGACGAGGAGTTAGGAGGGGGCTCAGAACAGCTATTTTGGTGTTGGATTCCAAACCCCAGGCAGTGACTGCCCCGGCAGAGCCGAGATGCAGCAGCTCAGAGACGTGTGGAAGGGAAGGGAGAAAAAAACAAGTGAGAAAAACCCCCAGAGATATTCCTGCTTCTTTAGGAGGTTGTAAATGTGGTCTTTGGAGGCCCAGGGATGCTGATTAACTTGCGCAGGCAGACATAGGCCCTGACATCAATTAAATACTGCTGATGAGGTGAGGTCAATAGTAATTATAACCTGCTCATATCTTCACGCATTAGAGACATGTTTAATCTTTTTATTGAAAAGCTTTTTACTGAAATTATGTAGTATGATAATTTCCTGCAGTGTCCTGTCTCCTATTAAGTAAATGGAAAGGCAGTGAATTGCACTTCATCCGCTCTGCCTCAGTCAAGTTCCTGCTAAAGAAATACCTTCAGGACTTGTTTCATGGTTT
>VXAY01007497.1:703982-717902 GCA_013399855.1 Oxyruncus cristatus | reverse complement strand
AAAAAAAAAAAGGGCAGCAGGTTTTTAAGTGACTTTGAAAAGGGAGATCACACTTATATCAGTATTTACACACCCTTTCCAATATAGGCCTCAGAGTCAATGACCATGACCATGGTACAACCATACTTTCGTGTTTTCCAGGCAAATCCCACTTCTGTGCGTTTCTGGCTTTGGTCGATGCTCACTGAGCTCCCAGAGACACCTGATTCTGCTGGAGCACCGTGCTGGTGGTGGGAATGGGCATGCCAGGTTGGTTCAGGAGGAACGTCGTGTTCCCCCAGAGCTGCAGAGGGAGCTCTGGCTTCCACCTGCACACAGCCTGTGCCTCGAACGAGGCAGCTGCGGGTCGGGTGCCCAGCCGTGTAGAGCTCTTCCACACAGCACAAGCCCAGGAGGGAAAATCGTGGGTTTTCCTGCCTGGGGAGATGCTGCCCATGGCAGAGCAACCCAGGACCACAGCGGGGGATGGCAGCACCATGTGTGCCAGTCTCCTGCCGCCGCTGCCGCCCATTCCCAAACAGTGGCCGTGCTGAAGCTGTTCACCCAACTTTGTGAAGTACCTGTGAAACCTTACGCACCTCAACCCCGGCCATTCAGAGAGAGCACGACAGCCAGGGGCTCGGTGACGGCAGCGGGGCTTGGGAAGAGGTTTGGGAGGGAGGCTGGGAACTGGGAGTGCTGGAGAGGAGGTGTCTGCCAGTTCACACTTGGCTGCCCGAGCCGGACGTGCATCCAGGAGAGACAAGGCGGCTCCTCCGTCGCGCTGCCGGCTGGGAACAGGCTGCAGCCCCTGCCAGCACGGCCCGGAATCGCTGTGAGCTCGTCACTGAGGTGGATTGTGTGGAACCAGAAGCAATGGAGAGGGAAGGGGCCACAGGCAGTGCCGGGTGCCAGCCAGGCACAGCCTGCCCCTCTGCCAGGCGTGCCGGCAGCTCTCGCCTCCCCTCCTCAGCTCCTCTCTCTGCTCCTTTTGTAGAGGCTGTGAAGGGATTTGTCCAAAGCATCAGTTACCTCGTGTAGTCTGTTGGCATCATCTCGTGCTGAGAGTGCAGGGGAATCGGGCAGCTGTGCTGGTGTCCCAGGCTTCAGGACCACAGCAGTGCTGGCTGGCCACATCAGGCCTTGTGGCATCATCCTGGAGCTGCTGGTCTTAGTCCCTGCTCCCACCTGATGCACCTGCCCCGTCCACCACAAGCTCTATCCATGAGCTGGAGAGGCTGTGGCTCATGTACACTGGGCTGGAGCTTGTGGCCCCTCAGCATCCTGGGATCCATGTGTTAGGACAGGCTAATGAGGGTTTTGGACCGTGTTAATGGTCACTTGGCACTGAGACAAATGTATTAGATTTGTCAGGGAAAGTTTATATCCCAGTTAAGTGGCTTTTACAGAGAGCTGATGCAGTGGTTAGTGCTTCTGGCTCAGTGCTTTGCTGCTCCACAGACTTTCCACGTGGTTTGGGGCATCCCCACCATTCCTTACCCCCTTGTCTCCTGCTGGCATATTCCTTGAACCCAGGGGAGGGCTGGGGACAAGTGGATCCTGAAGGCACTGAGGCTCAGATACAACGGTGACAGGAGGGGTTGAAACACTTGTGGTGGCTTTGGTGATCCTTAGGAGAGGCTGGGAGTGCCCAGCCAGGCTCAGGGCATCCCGCAGAGGAAAAGACCTGTACCAGGCCCCTGTCAAAGGTGTCGTTGCCACCTGCCCACCGAAACACCTCATGTGGCTGGATAAACCTGTGAATAGCTCTGTAGGTTTGGAGCTGACGAAAAGGAGCACCACACTCCAATCTCTTTCAAAGCAGAGACCTTGGAAACCACTGGAGCCTGACACACCTCTCCAGGTGTTATATAAAGTAACTGTGCACAGCACGAGCTGGCAAATACCATATATGATAACTAATAATTACATGGTGCTGAACCATGACTCATTTCCAGTGATCCTGGGTGCATGTTTATACCCTCACAAGTAGTACTGGGAAAGAGAGCAAAAGCCTCTGGAGGAGCCCCAGACTGGTGGGTGTCCTGGTGCAGCTCCTGTGGCGGGGTCAGCCCTGGGTGGGGGGCACAGCCCTGTCCTGCCCAGTGTCCCGGGGGATTTCGGGGAGGCACAGCCCAGTTCAGCACCATCATCCCAGGGGATTTTGGGGGGGCACAGCCCAGTTCAACCACAGCATACTGCAAGGTTCCTGTGTATGCACAACATGGTTCAGCCCAGAGTTCTGGGGGTTTCTGGGAATGCACAGTCCAGTTCAGCCCAGAGTTCTGGGGGATTCCTGGGGATGCACAGCCCAGTTCAGCCCCACCATCTGATGCAGAGCACCCCAGGGCAGCTGACTGGGGCTGCAACCTGTCCAAGCCCCCTCAGCAGCCACGTCCATGTGTTGGTGGTGTGGGAGGAGTGTAGCTGTGGCTGCTGCTGGGAGCACTCTGGCTCCGAAATTCATCTGGGAACCCCCACGCCCCAGCTCCTCGGGGCACCTCTGTCCCTGCTCTGTGACCTGTTTAGCTCCAGATATTAAATCTGGCATTTAATTACAGGTGGTGCTGACAGCGGGGTTAGTCACAGCGCAGTGGTTCAGCCCAGGGTTTGTGCTCACTGGCTGCATCAGGCAGGACCAGGCCAGTGCTGGTTGCTCACACCACTGAGATCCAGCAGCATTTCACAATGTGCAGATTATTCCTGGGGTTTGCTGGATGGACTCTGCCACGAATTAATTGGAGTTTATGTTAGTCTAAGAGGGAAATTCCTGTTTGCTCTTTTAAACGATTCAGCCTAAGAGACAAAGCAGAACCCAGAATGCAGCCCCTCAACTCTTGGCGTTGGATGCTGATGAGGAGGATGGTGCTGAGTGGCTCCGGCTCCTTTGTTTCCTCCCGGGGATTTCCCACTAGTGTGAACTTACTGGAGCTTCTAGATCTGTTCCTGAATCTTACAGCACGGGGGCTTCATGGCAAGTTACTGGGCAAATGACAAAAGCCCCATTTGTGCACTGCCAGGGCACTGTGTTTGCAAACGTCCGCATCCTTTGCAGCAAAGTCTCAGGAATTTGTATGAATTACAAGTGGTTCTTAGTGTTTTAGGGACACATGCACATAGTTACACACCCCCCCCCCCTTAGATCCATCTGTGTGTAGCTGATGGTGTATTTTTAGATGTGGTGAAAATTGATCCTGTTCCTGAGCTGTGGTCAGTATGAATTGATTAAGAAAAGGAACAAGTGAAAGCTTATGTTTCTCTACATTCTATACAGAGGATTAATTTCCAAAGGCTTACTTTGGAGTTCCCTCCTGGATTGAGGGTAAAAACAGGTGAAGAGCTCGTGCCACCTGCACTGCTGCCCCGTGTTGCACCTCCTGCTCCCGTGGGTTTAGGAGTCATTCCGGGCTGACCTGCACCCTGGAGCCCCGAGCTGTCACAGGGCTCCTCTCTATTTTGGGTGCAGGTAACTATACTTAGGGCTGAGTCATCCCTTCCAGTATCAGTTACAGGAGAGCTTAAATGAGCAGAGTCAGTGGCCAAACCCGCTGGTGAAGGATCGGGGCCACAACGCCGACCTGGAGCCTCTCTGGTGGCGTCGGCAGCCACGGATCCGTCGGGCAGGTGACAGTGGGGTACCAGCCCTGGCCCCTTCTCCCTGGCTGGGCCCAGTGAAGGGCCAGGGGGTGGATTCCAACCAGCAGCTGGGAATGGTGAGGGGGGTGCTGTGGCTGTGCTGGCTCCGTTCCCACTGTGGGCAGGGCACCCATGAGCCCCCATGAAGGTTTTAAAGGCAGCATCCCTCTATGGAGCCATCCCTTGAGGGCACCATGGCTGGGGTGCTAGCCAAAAATTCGGGTCTGCTTCCTTGTGTACATCCATTAAGGGCAACTGCTTATACAGCCATTTACTGGGGGATGGGAATCACTGAGACTCACTGGGATTCACTGGGACTCACTGGTATTTAACCTCTCCTGGTTTTAGCAGCCTGCTGATCCTGGAGCCAAAGCAGCTCTCAGAGCACTCAGGAACGTGCTTGAGGGGCCGTGGCAGTGCTGGATCCTGCTGGTGTGGCACCAGCCCTGCCAGCACACAGCACGGAGAAATGTTTCCCTTTGCAGATTTATCCCCGTGCAGAAAAGGAAGGGTAGAGAACATTTTCATTGAATCGCAGCCAAACAGGCAAGTCAGCTCCTCCATCTGCTGCCAGGGAGGGTTTGGCTGTTGATTTGCCTCTGTGAGTCTCTCTGGACCTGTTTGCTCGGGGTTTCATGAGATACCTGTGGGTCAGGTTCCTTCTGATTTTTGCTGTGCTTTGTTGTCACCACCAAGTGACTTTTTGCCCAGAGTCTGAAGGAGAGGAAACAACTCAGAAACAAAGGAATGTCTTGGTGGGATGCGGTTCTGATGGTCGCAAGAGCTGGCTTGTAAACCCAGAGCTTCACTCTGAGTCGAGTCCTTTCGGTAATACCTGAATATTGCATAATTTTTTTAAAAAGCATTTTACATTGGAAACTTTATTTTTAGTGTATAAATGTCAAGGTGAACGACAGCTTTTCAGTCTTTCTCTGGCTCCTCCTGCTCTGTGCCCGAAGCTCCTGTTCCCCTCCATGGGGAGGAGGAGGAGGATACTGCACCCAGCTGGGCTGGGAGATGATGGGGTGAGGGGTGATGGGATGGGAATGTGATGGGGTCAAGGGGGGTGGGATGGAGGGGGATAGGGGGTGATCAGGGTGATGAGATTGGTGGTGTTTGGGCTGCTGCAGGACTGGGGTGGGCAGGGGGAGGAAGCAGCCCTCTCCCAGCTCTCTCCCTTCCCCAAAGGACTTCGTTTTAAAACAAGTAGTCTTTTAAAAATCTAGGGCAAGTCAGCCTCCTGCCAAAATTAGTCTTTGTGCAAGAGCATGAGAAGGAATTTTAATGGGTAGCTGGTATGTGAGGATGAGGGGAATGACTGCTTTTACTATCTAAATGCTGTTTAAATAAGGCTGTAACATCAAACAGCTTTGCCACGCTCGCAGCTCTGTTTTACAGGAAGCATCACTGCTGCCGCTCACAAATACACAAGAATGTTAAACAACAACTTTTTGTTTGTGCCAAACGTGTCCTGACACATCGCTGAGGAGGAGGAGAGCAGAAGAGCTCCAGCGCCAGGGGACCTGCTTCCCTCTGGCCTGGCTGCTGTCCCCGCACTGGGAACTGCTACAAACCCCAAGGATTTGCCCAACTGCAGCTGAGGGGAGCAGGGAGGGATGAAACCCATCCTGCTGCACCCAGCTGGGTCCTGGGGCTCTGTATGGAGCCTGCAGTCGGGATGGGGATAGGGACAGGGATGGGCCAGTAATACCAAACAAATAAATAATTTCTCCTCTATAGTGCAAAGTTTATTTATCTTCCATATGTGGCTGAACTTCTTTGCTGTTTGTACTGTATTGAGGATATTAGAACTCAATAGTCTGCAGAGAATTAAACTCCTGTGGACTCTTAAAAGTGCTCTTTAATTCTGAAATATGATAATGTTTGGTACAAAAATTGTGTTATAACCCACAAGAGGTTCTCCCAGCTGGGTCCCAGAGAGACCAAGCAAGTCTTCATCCATTGGTGCCAGGGCTGTGGCCCAAGCCTCTGGCCCTTCCATTTGGGATGTTCAGCTGCGTGCAGGACCATCCCCTCCCCTCCTCTCTCAGTCCCTTCTGTCGGTTTGGGTGGTACCAAGGGCAGGACACCCCCCACCTCTGCACAGCTGTCCCACACCCACCCTCGTCCCCTCTGCTGTCTGGCCCCAGCTGCCCCCCCAAGCCGCTGAGTTGGCCGCTGCCTCCATGGCAGTGTCATTTCTCAGTCACTGCCTTGGAGAGAAATCAGCTCCCTACAAAAGGACATTATCAGCAGTGGAAGGAAATGCATTTGTGACCAACCAGCCTGGCTTTCACAGAGAAATCCCTGTCAGTGGGCACGTGCTGCCCACAGGGCAGTGGGGACTTGCAAACTGCCTGGCCTCAGATACTTCCAGGGATGAAGCAGCCACAGCTTCTCTGGGCAACCCGTGCCAGGGTTTTACCAGACTCATTGTAAAAATTAGGACCTGGCTTTGGTTAAGAACCAAACCAGAGCTGAAGCACTCGGCCTGCTGGAGAAGGTCTGTGAGAGCAGAAGGGCTCCTGCCCATGGATTTCAGTCCATCCCAGATCACTGCCCTGACTCAGAGAGGAGTGTGCAGGACAGCTGCTGGTGCTGCTGTGTGGCAGAGCCATAAACTGAACGGAGGAAACTTCTATGAATTATTAACATAAACAGATCTGCCGTGCCTTGGATGGAGGGGAATGCCAGGAAGGGTAAATGGTGTTTCCAGCACTTGAGTGGATCTTCTGGTGTTCACTTCAGGACATGAGGATGCTCCCACAGGCCGGCAGCAGTCACTTGGGACCCTGGGAATGGGTTTCCTGGTGGGAGGCTCTGCCTAGTTCTCGGCTGGGATGTCTGGCGAGTGCCAGGGCTGCAAGACGTGTTGCTGGTGGCTGTGGTGGGTGGTGGGTCGCTGCCACCTCGCAGAGGGGTGACACCATTCCCCAAGGAGCCCTGTGCTGCTGTGTGTGCCCCGAGGGATATAAATACACCCAACACTTCACTGTCCTCTTGGTGCCTCACACAGAGGCACTGCTAGTGCTGGTGACACCCACACTCAGCTCCACGGAACAGTGCAGCCTCCGGGTATTTATATTCCTGCCAGCAGACACGGCTCGGTCTCAGCGGTTCTGAGCAGCTCCGTGCCTCTCCTGCCTCACTCCTGCTCAGGTTCAGCCCTGTGGGAATGCCAGCATGGGCAGCAGGCCTGGGACCCCTCCAAGTCCAGTGGGGCTGGCCACCAGCTGACCCCATGGCTGCTGGTGATGGGTTGGGGTACAGCCTAGAGAATGTGTCCCTTCTGCCAGTGGCCTCCAGGCACTGCTCTGCTCCCAGCCCAGCCTGAGCTCAGCCCGATCCACATAGCAGTGTTCCTGGCATCTCCCTCCCACTCCCATCAGAGCCAGAGCCTGGTGCTGGCAGCAGAAACCTGAGCTGCACAGTCAGAAACCCCCCATTTATTTAATTATTTATCTCTTCTGCCCATTTCCTCTCGCCACAGGCTGGTCTTTGTTTTTCTAATGCTGTAAAATAATGTTTAGAAACAAATATCCCCTGGGTTCCTGCACTGCCCCATCTCTGCCAGGGTCACAGCAACCTGTGTTTGCCTGCTCGGGCCAGGCTTAAATGAGGCCATTGTGGTGAGTGGTCAGAGGTTGGACTCGATGATCTTGGAGGTCTTTTCCAACCTGAATGATCCTGTGACTCTGTGAAACCAGAGGGAAATGCACAGTCAGCACAGGTATTAAATCTGGTGTTCACACACTGGCTGTGTCTGCTCATGGCAAACACAAGCAGCCAGAGCAGAGTCCTGCAAACCCCAGTGCCTCTGGACCTGCCTGACTATGCATTTGAAGACTTCTGTGCTGAGGTGGAAGAGGCTGTCGGGTCTCAGTGGGCATTGGATGGGAAAGGAAATTCTGGAAAGGCATGGAACAGCAAGATTTGTTCAAAATGTAATTCATTCAATGGTAAGAAAATATCATTTCAGTGGAAGGGATATTATAGCAAAGCTGAAACACTTGCATGAAGGGCAAAAACTAACCAAGAGGAAAAGACAATAAAAAGAAAGTTAAATAAACCTTAAAATAAACCAGGTGAAATCAATTAAATACTGATAGGTTACATTCCCTGTGCCTGCTGTTGGCACCCCAGAATTGCACTCAGACCCCACAGCTGAGCCCTCATCCTCTAAGATGAAGCATTGCTCATTTATTCACTTATTTTGATTCTCAATTGATCCACCTGGTTCCTCTCGGGGTTTTAAATTTTATTTACACACATTTGGTTTTAATATTTTGCAAACCATTTATGATCTGTTTCTAAGGACATATCGCTGCCTGAAGCATCACCTGGAAATGTGAATTAAGCACGATAATACAAAAGGCAGAAGAAACGTTTCATAATGCTATTGGGGCGGCTCCAAACGAGTTGCTAGGTGAGGTGGTGTTGTGCCAGCAGCGCTGGGGCTGCAGTTCTGCTGCCACTAAAAATAGTTGCAACTTCAAACCCAGCGCATGCACATGCAACCAGCCTTGTGCTCTATTAAAATCTTCACAAAATCTTTTTGTTCACTAAAATTATAGACAAATAAAAGGATTAGCAGTTCTTTTGTTTCCTGGCACCCTGGGGTCAGTGTGTTTAAGTCCACAGCCCTGACTTTCCAGGTAGGACTCTCCTGTGCCCACATCTTGCAGGACCTGAGTGAGCAGAAGCACAGTTTGCACTCGGCGGGCTCTGGACGGACTCAGCCCTGCAGCTGGAGCAGCCACGGCAGCTGCTTGGCCAGGCATCCCATGCCAGAAACTCCCCAGAGTGCCTGGAGCCTATTCCTCATCCGGAAAGGGGAGGATACCAGGCACAGGGAAACTTCACATGACCCCTCCTGGGGCTCATGGGGCTCAACCCCGACAGTTTGCGGGGCCGCACTGTGCAGCCAAACCCTCGGTGTGTCTCGGGGAGGTGCAGCAGGCAGCAGGATGCTCTCAGCACTCACACATGGGCTGGCAGCTACTGAAATGGTCCTACAGCTCCCCCAGCCCCTTCCACTCATGGCAGGGGGTCGGGTGGGGAGGCAGCTCATCAGGACACCCAGTGCACCCTCCCACCAGAGGCAGGGCCAGGTGCTGCTTGGTGTTACATGAACTGGATGAGAACAAAAAATGCATGGTGCTGTGTTATGAAAATGTACAAGCTGACAGCAGCTCACCTGTAGGTTTCATACTGATTTCATCCTGTGTTAGAGATGTGAAAGAGTTACTGGGCACAAATGAAAAAAAATCGTTAACCCTCTGAGCTGCAGGAAGCAAACACAGCTTATGAATGAGAACTGGTGTCGGTGTGCCTCACTTCAGAGTGCTTTGGCTAAAGTCAAGCTCGAAATAACTATTACTTCAAACTTTGTGGTGTCTCCAGTGAATGATTGGTAGTTATTAGAAGATTTCCAAACATACCCAGGGGAAAAATAGGTTACATGCATGACCACAAAATCAGAACACGTTTAATCTCATTTGCCAGTCGAAGGCTGTACGGTTTGAGGGAAGGTGGAACTTTCAGGTGGTCACAGTAGTGAGGTGATGAGCTGAATCCTGTTCCTGGTAATCACAGCCCATTGTCATCACTGATTATTGATATCACAGCCCAAAGGCCGGAGCTGGGATTGCATTCCTTTTGCATATTGGACGGATCAGAAACTCCAGTTGAGTGGCTCAGGAAAGGTCTCTGACTACACCCATCTCCGAGGTTTATGGATAAACGCAAGGATCACCTTGTGCCCCTAAGGCCGGTGGACTGTCTTCCACAAATACATTTCAGAAAGGAACAGTTTAATAACAGTCTTGCCAAGCTCCCCAGGAGCTCATGGCTCTGCTTGGGCCCCCAATCCCCCCCAGCTGACCAGCACCCTCTCAGATGGGACACCCAACACACAGGGTTCTGTTGTTTCAGTAGCGTGGGAGGAGACAGGAATTCGGTGGGATTTTGCAGTGACTCTGACTACCCCATGCCAAATACAGCGATGCCTCTAAAACAGAGCTCTACAGGAGGCTGTGAGGCTCAGCTCCATGTTCCAGCAGGATTCAGCAGTGGCTGCGACATCTCAGCATGTACAGCCGGGAGTCATAGGGCACAGAAGCCGAGAGATGGAAAATCAACCATGTGTTAAACGTGTTTAATGACCCTGCTCGTGTGTGGTGGGAGGCTCCCGAACACATCCACGTGGGAAGCTGTGAGTGCTGCTTCCCGCCACAGCTGCTCGGCAGCGAAAGGGACCTTCATCCAACAAAGCATCCCAACAGACCTCAGCGATGACCTGGTGAATCATCCCAAGCGCACCGTCCCTCTGGCCAGGCAGGGAGCACTGGAGCCAGCTCCGGCAGGCTCCCCAGGGAGCACAGACCCAGCAGACTGCAGGTAAGGTGGCCCAACAGGGTCCCCAGGGTGGATCTCCCTGCTCCATGCACACGTGGGTCCTGCCACATGTCTGTCACCCTGGGAGCCCGTACACACCGTGCCCGTCGGCCGAGTCTGCCACAGCAAAGAGCCGTGTCGTAAAAACACTCCAAGCAGCTGCAGAAGGCCCAACCTGGGTGTGCAGTTCTGCATTCTGCTGAGGCTGTTTGGGATCTTTTTGCAGGCGTGAATTAGTGGAACTATCTGAAATCAACCACAAAACACTGGGAAATGAACAGGATTTTCAACCCAGAGAAGCAGATTCAGAGAATATCCTATTTTTAAGCTCCCTCTCCATGTAATTCATCTGCCATTCCAAACAAGATGTGCCTCAGCTGAATGAAGCCTCAAATAATCACATAATAGGAGAAGTCATTTATTGTGAATCAGGCTCTTTCTGTGGTATATAAATAGTCTGTGCTGTTCCATGGGCTTTGTCAGTCAGGATTAATTAGCAATTGACCCTTGGTTGGGATTTCTTCACTACCTCTACATTTTTCATAGGACTAAATGAGCTCTCCACAGTGCTTTAAGAGGCTTCCTAAGCTGGAGTTTCATTTACCTCTAGGCTATATATCAGTAGTTTAATTTATCACTAGGTTACATATCACCAGCGAATAGTCAGGGTGGAATCGAGTTTATTATAAAGATGTTCTGTTAGAAGACATATTATTACAGTGATTGAAACATGCTCTTCAATTTTCCATTAATGCCCAATTCTGAATATGACCACAGAGAACCACACTTTACATTTAGCATTCTAATAAATAAGTTCAATAAATAGGGATTCTGCAGATGAAGCCGAACGTGTGAACAGAAGCTGCTTTACAATGTTGTCAAAAAATAACTAGAGCTACTCTCGTTTGTTACCAACCACTGGAAATGGGTAAGTAAAATATAAATATTTTACTCTCACTATGAAGACTGGAGGAACAAATCACTCTTAGGATTACATAGAACTTAATTTCGTACACTAAATTCATAATTCAGAGCATGCTTTTATAATGCTTTCAGCACAAAATATTTTCAAATACATTTATTAAAAATATGAGAAACGAGTGAGACTGCCCATGTAAGATTTCGTCTGTGCCTGATCACTAGCTCTTATGTTACACAATATTGCAGTTTGGCTAATTTTGGATGAACTATTCCACATTTGGAGAAGATCTACAATAAAGGGCCGGATTTAGTCCTTAGAACATTGCAACATGTTAATACAGTAATTTATTTGGCAAAGTACAAAAAAATTCATTCCAGGCACCAATTACTGTTATATAGATATATATATATATATAATATATATATATTCCATTTATATTATCCATTTTAATCATTATTTTTCTAGGGTAACAACTCTTGTGTTGTCTGTACAGACTGCAGGACCAGAACCGTTCTCGTACCAAAGGCAGGTAACTCGAGCACCTGTCCTGTGCTTGCCTGGAAGGGTCAGGTATTTCCAGCACACCCATCTCTCCCTGCACAGAACTCGGCAGGGCTCCAGAGCCACAGCGGGATCCTGGCAGCCTCTGGGCCGGGCGGCTCGGCCGGCACTCCCCGGCCAGCCCAGTCCGCGCCCGGCCCTCCGGCACAGGGCAGGGGGGACCCTGGGCACGGAGCAGGGGGGACCCTCGGCTCAGGCCCAGGTCACCTCCACACGCCTCTGCTCACCAACACACGGCTCCTGGGGAGACCCGTCTGCCAGTGCCCCGGGGCCACCGCGCCTGGGAGCCCTTGGCCTCTAAGGGGGTCCCGATTTGTTGTGAACAACCATCGCAGTCCAAAAGCACAACCATGCACACACCAGTAAGCCTACCTTTAGTAAAACACCGGCACTGAAAGAGGACTGAACCATAAATGCCACCAAACTACCAAATAATTATCAGCACTAGAAATAATAAAACTGTAAATGATAACTGCATCGTGACTTTCATTTAAATCCTTGTATACAACAGCGAAAGGCTGTGACTGAGCCTCAGAAGACAAGATACTGCTCTTATTTTTATTTCCTATTTTTAAAGACAGGCTGACTGAGAACATTTTTGAACGTGGGAGACTAAGTCATTAAACTAGAAGCACTTGGATTGCTTTCCTCCTTTAGGGGATTTACTTCACTTTACTTTATCTGACACAAGTCAGAAAGAAATGAGACTATTGAAGGAAAGTTGAATTTTGACACTTTATTTTCCATTAGAATCCTTCCACTGACTTTGTTAAGCTCTTTCTAAGATAAGAAAATGAGGCTTTACCTAAAAGGAATTTGAGACTGGTAGATTTTCCTCACACACTTGTAGCCCTACAGTCTCCTACTGCCTCAAAGCGGAGGATTTTTTCAAACTTTTTCCCAAATCTTCCGCATTTGTTCACAAACTGGTATCTCCATTCTGTTTATACTCTGCTAATATATTGAGAGTCATTTCCTCGCTTTTGGATTGCACGTTGTGTTCGCTCCTTCTGGAGGATTTCCTGGTGGCCCTGGAAAGCCGCCTTCGGAAGGTGTCACCTGCCAGGAAGTAAAGGATGGGGTCGACGCAGCTGTTGAGGCTGGCCAGGCCCCTCGTCACTTGGTAAGTGGCATAAACCTTATCATTGAAGGCACACATGTCTGGAGTCTGAAAATCTACCCTGGCCCTTAGATTTAAGGTCTTCATCACGTGGAAGGGAAGGTAAGACACAGCGAAGACCGTCAACACGATAATAACCAGGTAAATAGACTTTCTCCTGAGAGGAGAATTGTCCAAATCTTTGTAAATCAAGGCTTTCACGATGAGCCCATAGCAACCAAGAATCACTATGAAGGGGATGCAGAACATCAGCACTGTGGTGCACATGCTGTAAATGAAGTAACTTCGCAGGTAATCATCGGCTGTGGTGTCATAGCACGTTATGGTTTTATTTTTCCTTATCCCCGTTCCCGAGTAGAAGAGTATTGGAGAAATGGCAGCCACCACGAGGATCCAGACCAGGCTGCTGATGTACATGGCGTTCTTCTTCTTCAGCCTCCCCAGCGACTTCAGGGGGTGCACCACTCCCGTGTACCTGTGCACGCTTATGCAGGTCAGAAACAGAATACTGCCATACAGGTTCACGTGGAAGATGAACCTCTGCAGCTTGCACATGATATCTCCGAAGATCCAGTCTGTTTTGTTGAAGTAGTAAAAGATGAGGGCGGGCAGAGTCAAGACATACAAGAAATCGGCTAATGCCAAGTTGAACATGTAAACTGAGATGCCGCTCCAAGGCCTCATGTGGAAGACAAACATCCAGATGGCCACACTGTTGCCCAAAAACCCAGTAATGAAGACCAGAATGTAGACAGTGGGCAGGTAATAGAACTGGAAGCCGGTTTTGGTCAGAGAACACTTGGTGGTGACGTTTCCCACAGACCAGCCGCTGCTGGATAACAGGTTGGGTTCAGTTCCATTCAGAGCAGCAGAGAGAAGGACTTCGGTCATGATCCTCCCCCCAGAGTCACATAGGTCTGAGGCGAAGCAAAGAAGTATCTACCGGCACAGAAACGCATCTAAAAAAAAAGGAAAGAGCAAAGGAAATCTCGCTGGAAGGTAAGCCCTGCCCTGGTTTTCCTCTGAGGTTTCCAAGCGGCGATGCCTGGCGGAGCGTCCCCCTCGCAGCACCCGGACCCGCGGGGAGCCAGGGGACACCTCTGCGGGCAGGAAGGGCCCCGCTCCGCTCCGCTCCCCGCCCCGGAGCACCTCTCACGCCGCCGCCACCGCGGACCGGGGACAGGGCGGGCGGCACGGAGGGGCGGCGGGAGCGGAGCGGCCGGGCGACGGCAACGGGAGCAGAGCGGCCGGGGCCAGCGGGGCCGATCGGGGGCAGCGGGGCCGATCGGGGCCAGCGGGGCCGATC
>VXAY01007497.1:663215-703507 GCA_013399855.1 Oxyruncus cristatus | reverse complement strand
CCGCCCCCCGCACCGCCCCCGCACGGGCGGCGCTGCCGCGCCCCGCCCGCGGCACCGGGACGGGCGCTGGGACCGGACGCTGCCCCTGCTCCGGGGACACTCTCCACCCGAGGTCCCCGCCCGGTCACCCGCGACACAGAGCTCGGGGGGCACTGGCTCCGGGGTGGAGGAGGCGGAGGTGAAGCCCACGCGGTGCGGCGGGTGTGGAGCCACAGGCGAGGCCGGTGCACCGGGCACAGCCACCCGCCTCTGATGTGTCACCGCACGGCCCGGGCAAGAGGGCAGCCAGCGTTGGCTAGAGGGCAGGGTCACCTCGGCCCTCGCAGCGATGGGACAGGGTCCCCTGAGCCCTCACAAGGGGGACGCCATACCAGGCTAAGATCCCCCTGTCCCTCGTCTTCGCCGGAGCTCCAGTGAGTGCTGCGAGTGCTGCTCTTGAGCTGCTGCGAATGGTGGAACAGCCCTTCCCTGATTTTGCTTTCGCTCAACCCTTTGAAATCTGCTCTGCAACCCAGTTTAAGTGACATGAACATGTTAATTGCTGTAAATGGAACAGCTGAGCAGAAATATGCTCTACTGACCTCTAATTAAGCGCTATACATTTGGCACTTGAGTCAGAATACGGTTATTATTTATTGTCTTAGCAAAACACAATCTGCTGGTTTCAGCCATTTCTTCCTCGTTCCCATTTTCGCTAAGTGTGGTGGGTGAGACATGAGCCAGTCAGAGCCTCTCTCAGCTCAAAGCTGTGTTCTAGACAGAGCGTTATTAGTCCTTCATGAATATGTATTCATTTCTCAAACTTTTGAGCCCGTTTAAATTATAAAACTTCTTTGCTGGAAAAGCTTAATTGGGAAATCAGCTGCATATTGTACCCCGGTGGGAATATGCAAGTGGCTGCAGATGGAGTCACCGGCCTGGCTTCACTTTTGGGGCTACTTACACAGACTGAAGCGTCAAAGCAACAGCTTCGATTTTGCGAATATAGTGCCTTTTCTTCTTGAGGTTAGGGGTTTTTTTCCCTTTTGTACTCATCCACTAGCTGCTTGTTCACTACCTTAAGATTCTTTTTAATTTTAATACAAATCAAATGTGAAGAGAAAGGAAAGTGAAAAAGGAGACAAGAAGAGCAACACCTGTAAAATCTCTGTTATAAAGCAAGCCTGATTTGCAGAACTGTTCTGTGGTGCCCTCTAGGATTTGAGACCACGGGAAAAATGAATCCCGAGTCTTGGCATTCCCAGGAGAGCAGATGTCCAACCCACAAACTGACATACAGCAAGTGCAGTACAATCATATCAAGCCTACCATGCTGGTTTAGGGGAAAGCCATCTTGCTCCTTGGAGAATCATCTGCAGGACCCAAAGCAGAGTTTATTTCAATAAAGGACTTGGATTACTGTGTAAAATAATAAAAGGAATACACAAAGCAATGCTATTAGTAGAGGAGAAGCCTTTTAGTTTCTCCCTCCTTTTGTAATTGCCATTTCATTAGTGACTTTCACAGTCCCACTGCTCACTGCAGCTTCTTGTGGCAGCTTCCTTGCGTTTCCTGTCTTGAGCAAATTTTGAGTCATGCTGAAGCCACAGTGATAGCATCAGTAAATATGCACTGTGAACTCCAGCCTGTTTCCCTCGGTTACCTAAGCAGCACCATAAATCCAAACCGGGAGACAAAAGGTTGGAGCAGCAATCCCAAGAGCACACGGCTGCTGGGAAAGGAGGCATTCCTGGGATTTGTGCTGGTGCTGGAGCCAGGCTGAGGTGCAGCAGGGTCGGGCTGTGGGGACCCTCCGGTGCTGCCAGTGCTGCTGGAGCACAGGCAGGGGCAGGAGTGGGCAGGAGGAAGGTCTGTGTGCGCAGAGCTTGCCAGGGCTTCCTGGCCATGTTCACATCAACCTCAGGGGTTACACTGACAGGATGGAGAGACACCGCCTCGTGGCTGCATAGAGAGGTGACACCTTGACTGGCAGAGGGTTCCTGTGGGATCAATATGTGTACTCAAGAATGAATACAAAAGGGCAGCTCTGAGGAGAAGGACTTGGGGTGGTCGGCTGATGAGAAGCTCAACGTGCCCCAGCCACGTGCAGTGGCACCCAGAAACCCCCTGCGTGCTGGGCTCATCCCACAGCATGGACATCGGGCGAGGAGGGGATTCTGCCCCTCTGCTCCACTGTGGTGAGACCGCACCTGCACTCCTTCGGACCTGCTAAGGAAAAGGCCAGACCTGTGTATCCTGTGCTTGTTTAGGAGTCCATACCTCAGCACGGCCCTTCCGAGCCCGCCGGCACCGGGGATGGAATTCTCACGTCCCGGGTATAACAGTTTGCACGTTCTGACTGCAGTGCTTCAGCTGCAAAAGGTCCAAACACTTCCACGAGTAAAGAACAAGGCAGTTTTTTTCGCAGCCACGCTGTTCCATGCCTTTATCCACAGCCAGCAAACGAGTGCCTTCCTGCTTGCCATGCCGAGCTGTTCTTATTTTGGAGCACAACATGAAGCATGTTGCATTAGCACCTTTCCCTCCATCGCTCCAGCATATGCCTGGAGCTGACTTGGTTTCTGTCTGGTAGAGCTGGAGCTGAATTCCTTCCAGCTCAGCCTCTTAATGCACTTTCTGCAAAACACGAGATTTTATACCAGTGATTTCCATTAAACTGCATGTTTTGTTCGGTTAACAGCTGAATTAACCCAAATGGATGATATATCCCTAACGAGGAGTAAAAGCATGTTGGAGCACAAATGGAAATTCCCAGTCAGTCCAATTAGCGCTGGGCTATCACAGTGTGGGGGAGTGCAAAGGGAATGGGCTGGCCATGAATCCAGCTGTTTCTACCTGTTGGTGTTGGTTTACCAGGAAGACGAAGATGCAGATGTCAGTATTTCAAAGTGTGCAGGTATGAACGAGGGGCCTGAACCGGGTACAGGCTGAGAGCTGGTGGAAAGGAGCCCAAATGATCATCACAATGCCTGATCATAGAGAGAGAAAATATATACATATATATATATACATACATGTATAAATATATATATATGTATGTATGTAAACGCAGACAGAGTATACAAGGCATGCTGCATCTCACCTGGGAGCGCTGCTGGAAGGGGCCCGTGAGCACAGAGCTTGAAGCTGAGCTGCTCTCAACTCCCCACCACAGGACATCTTACCCTGCAAAAATGCCTGTTTCACATTTTACTTGAATTGGCTTGTGACCTACCTATTTGTTTCTGGAAAGCTTCATTCCCCTTCACCCTAGGAAACTCTTTGGGTCACTATGTTTTCTTTTTCAGGTTTCTAAAGCTTTCTTTTTTCCTTTCTCACGTGTCACAGAAGACAGAGTCTCTTCCCCTTACACATCCTGCAGGCTTTCCACAGGGAGCCTGAAATACAATTTATTTTATTGTAAAATACTACTGCCTGCAGTGTTTAAAATACGTTACAATATTCCCTTTACAACACAATGTTTCCTTTTCCCCCTGTGAAGGGCGAGTTTGTGGTGGACAGTTCTGCCCCAGCCCCAGGGTCCTATGGCACAGGGCACCGCGGGAGCTGCTCTGGTGCAGAAAGGGGGTTGTGTCCCCTGGGCCCCTGGGAGGAGGGGAGAGGGCAGACGGGCACGGGCAACAGGGACTGACCCCACTGTGCATCCTCCCTGCCACGGCCCCGCCGCGAGCCTGGCACGGAGCAGATCCTGCTTGCGGAGCCGTGGCCGCCTCTGTTTGCCTTTCCTCAGAAAACAACCCGGGTAAATGGCAGCGCAAGTGCTGATAAGAACCATTAGACATGTCCCCGGCAGATACGACACGCACGGCTGGTGAGAGCAGGTCTGAGCCCAGCTCCCAACCCACGCCCAGGAACTGCCAGCGGGACACGAGCCCAGCGTACCCACGGGGAAACGTGCTCACTCTCTACAACCACCTGCGGGGAGGGTCGGTCTCTTCTCCCAGGTAACATGCAACAGGAGGTTTCAGTTGGATATTGGGAAAATTTCTTCACTGAAAGGTTGTCCAGGCCTGGCACAGACTGCCCAGGGCAGTGGTGGAGTCTCTATCCCTGAACAGATTTAAGGCTATGTGGATGTGGCGCTTGAGGACATGGATTCGTGGCAGCCTTGGCAGTGCTGGGGAACGGTTGGACTCCACCGTCTTAGAGGGTTTTTCCAGTCTAAATGATTCTGTGATTCTATGATTCCTCGAGTCAAAGCTCTGATGGTGTTTCTGTCCCGTGCTTGCTCTCCTCTCAGAGTGGAAGCTGCTGTCCTTGGAGGCTGTCAATCCACAATTTAGGGGGTGACCGAATCCTGCTGTGCTCCAGCCCTCTAGGAAACACCTCCCCCATGCCTGCTGTGGCCCAGGGAGCAGCTCCCTCCCCATCAGCATGAGAGGAGCCGGCTCCTCTGCATTTTTAATGTCTGAGCTGACATTTTGCTGTCTTGAAAACAAAAGCTGTTCATGGGCTAATTAAATAGATCTCACACACCATCATGTACACCCCAGGGAGCCAGAGAGTCCCAACAGGGAGTGAACTTTGTGAGGCAGAATGGCACAGTATTGTGCTGGCAAAAGCTGATAATTCTATAATCAGTGGTGGCTAATGTGGTGAGTGTCCAGCATGGCAGGACAGAGTGCTGTGTCTGTATCCCATTGGAATCTCACATAGTCCCATAGGGGAATACTACATGCCTTTTCTTCTCCCTCTTGGCCTTATTAATATTATAAACCAACAAGGATAATGAAGCTGCTGCTCTGGAGTTCCTTCTGTATTCCAAAATATGCAAATGGTTTACGATAGTGCTGCCGCTGTGATGCCCTGTGATACAACACGGCAGTAACTGGAGTTAATGGACATGACTTATTAATCCTGGTAGAGCAGCTACACTTTCAGAGTCCAAAGATAACTCAAGATCCTGGAAAACTTGTTCTAATTTCAGCTGGGAGCAATCTTACCTCCTTCCTATATTGCCATTTTAGACTGAAATTACTACTCTCAGTAGAAAAGCTCTTTTGTTCAGCTCCCAGCCAAGAAAGACAGCTCTGCTGAGGCGGTTTGATAGTGTGTTAATACTCCCATTATACAGTTTCCTCAAATGGCCAAGAAGACAAACAGGCCGGAAACAGTGAAGACCACATACCAGGGGAGACAAAATTAAATATTTCAATTAAGAACTTGCTACCTAATGCACAGGGAGGATGAAAGGAATGAATGTGGAGCTGCCTCTGAGGTGCTGTGACCAAAGGTATGACCCAGCTGACAGGGCAGCCACTGGGGTGCCAGAGGGACTCTGAGGGTGCCTGGTGCTTCTTTTCAGTCTTACAAGGCTCCTTGGGCTCCCCCAAAGCAGTTTACACCCCCAGATCCGTTCTGCCCCTGCAGTGAAGCTGGATTTCCCCATAAGGCCGAGCCCTGGCCATTCCAAGCCCTACCTCAGGTTTCCCTGGTGCCAGCTTGCAAGGTGATGTCCTGTACCAGTCCTATACCTCTGCATAATGGGCTGGGTTGGGTATTCTTAGCCAGGCCTCTGCCTGTTTCTCCATTCTCTGGACAAAAGCCTGCAGTGAGAAGGCTGTTGTGTTTTCCCAGCCCAGCGAGGGCTGTGAAGCAGCTGGAGTTGGATGGAGCAGAAGCAGCCCATGCCCAGGGAGCTCCATGGTACCGTTGGTACCAGCCCTGCTGCTGCTGGGAGTTTTTGGGTGGATTCAGGGGCATGGTGGGGCAATGGAGATGGGTGAGAGAGCCACATTTCCTCAGAGTGCCTCTTTGGAACCCGAGAGTTTTGCTAAGTCCTCCCTCGTCCCTCCTCCCCTCCCGGGCAGGTTTTGCTCTGTCTCACCTCCCGTACGACCACTCGGTCTGTGGGTACAGTCAGGCACCCGCTCTGGCAGCAGGGATTTGGCCATCAGCGTTTAGTAGGAGCAAGGCCTCAGTTTTCTCTGGTTGGCAGCAGCAAGCCCTGCTCTGAGGGCATCTGTGATGTCTCCTCAAGGCTATCTCTGGCCACAGCCAAGGCCAACAGTGCCTTTGCTGGGAAACAGTCATGCTGTGGGATGACTGGTGCTGACGGCAATGATTAACTGTTCGTGTGAGGAAATCGTGTGAATGCCTCTTCCCAAGGTTCCCGAGGCTGCCAGGAGAGCAGTGCTGCCCCAGCCACCGACTGTCCAAGCCTGGAACAGAACTCAAATGTGGCTCAGAAAATACCTGGCATTGCATCACCATCACATCATAGCAGTAGCAAACATCATGTGCTATGTTTAGCAAATATTTATTAGAAAACATGGGAATATTGGATCCTCAATTGAATTTCTCTTTTGGTATTTCTTTAAAGACTTGTTTAAATGCAGGCAAGACTGTTTCTTGACATTTTAATGTAGATTTGATCAGGTCATCTATTTGGTTAGAATATGTTTGTCATCCCCCAAAATCTAGGACAGCTAAAATCAGGCACTGTTTCAGGCGCTAAACTTTCTGACTGTAAAGAAGACATTAAAACTGATCTGGGAGAATTCTTTAAAGCTAAGATGATGAAATCGGGGGCAGTGATGTAATAAGAGGTGAAAACCCAGCATTGTGCCTTTCCATAGGCTGGAAGGAGCCACAACCTCAAGTCCGAAGCTGCAGAGGTGACTCTCACTGCTGCTGCCAAACCCACGTGCTGAGGCCCTCCAGAGAAGTTATTCTTCCGCTTTTCTTTATTCCCTGCCCACATTTTCCTTCCCGATCAGTTCTACAGGAGCCGATCTCGCTGAAGGAGGAGCACGGCACACACCCACGCACGGCATTGTGCTCCCTGAGCAGTTCTCCCGGCGGAGCTGCAGCGGTGACTCCCGGGGCCCTGCAGCGGCTCCCGCCGTGCCCGACGGGCTCTGCCCGGCCCCGGTACGCCCGGCTGTGTTTCACTTGTTCTTCAAATCAAGGGCTCAAAGCTCCCAGCAATGACCAGTCAATGGTTTGTCTAATGGATCCAAAGACCTACTTTGGCACTGGTTTTACAACAAGGTTTAATCAGGGGAAGGAAGTGCCTCAAAAATAACAGTCATGGAAATGGAAACCAAATTATTCAGTTTAGTGCTACCACATAATGAATCCTGAATTTCTAGCCTCATGCCAATTCTCTTTCTTATTTTATTTTGGGAATATCTGAAAAGGCAGTAATGACAAAGAAGTGTCAGGAGTTCAAACTGAGCATTAAAAGTTCCTTTTTTTTGGTCTCTTTTCCAATGGGTGTGAAGCTGATGGGGGTGGGAGCACCCTGAGCAACACCTCTGCACTGATGTCTCCGCAGCCAGACCCTTTTATCCCTTCTCCATCTATTGTTTCCTGCCTCATTATCCCGCAGCTCGTTCCCTCTCCAGCTGCCCTGGCCTCCTTCCTCCCGGCGCTGCTGCATGTGGAGCACTCGTCCCTCATTAGCGGGATGTTCTCTGCTGGTTTCTATCCTGGCCCCCATTACCAGGGTGCTCCCGGCTGGTTTCTGTGCTGTCTATGGGAGAAGCCGAGCAGACAAACACTTCCCTGCCTGGGAGCACCTGGGCACTGCCCGCTCTGCACTTCAGTGACACTTCTGTCTGCACACAACAACCACAGGGAAAACTCAGCAGCTCCCAGTGGTGATGAAGGGGATGATGCCAAGGAACAAACACACCAGTACCCGAAACACACCCGAGACACACCAGTACCCGAAATAAAAGCCCCTAAAGCTAATCCTATAGGACCATGAGCCAGCTCAGCCCGTACTGGAAGCAAAGCCCCTGGCACTCTTCACCAATCCCATTTCCAATACAAGGGGCAGTTGCTGAAGCACCAGCTTCAGCTGGAGCTGCACAAGCTGCAGCTCTGCAATGCTGGTGGGGGGAGGACCTGCTGCAGGGACCCCTCTGTCCCCACGTCCTGTCCTCCCTATTGAAATTCCAAATACAAATAGACACATCCAGTTTGTACCTGTCGTGATGCTCTGCACCCACTCTGGCAGTGGGACCCTTCACACCCTGCACCCAGGCAGGGTCAGCACCTGCTGCCTGCTGCAGGCACATCTTTCCCTCCTACCCTCCAGTCTCTGCAGCACTAATGCTTTCCATCCCTTAATGAATGATTGTTTATCGAGCTCTTAAGGGATTAACCTTTGGCTTTTCAATTTGGAGCTTCAGGAGCTTATTCCATGAGCCCAGTCTAAAAATGCACTTAAAAAAAAAAATCACTCGTATAGATAATCCTTTTTATAATCTGTAGAATTTGACTAAAAGACTCGCTGTTAAGGAAAAATACCTCTGTTAATGTTCAAACAAAAGTGAGCCTGGATGATGTTATACAAACCTTTTAAAGCTATTAATGATTGATTTTAATGTCTGGTATTTAATGGGGGGGTAAGATCAGCACTGACTTAAAACCATGGGGGGTGGAAAGGCAAAACCTCCTCTGGGAGTTTCCCTTTGCTGCTTTGATTTCTGATAGAAGAGAAATCAATTATAAATGGGGCAGGGGCAGAAGAGCTGCTCTTCCAGAACTGCAGAGGCGGTTCTGATAGGGATCAACACCAAACCATTCTGCTGTGTCATAGGGGCTTTCCTAGCAGAGTCTCATCCTTGTGCCCAGGACCAGCATCCTGGCGCAGAGCGTGCTGAGTCTCCCTCGTTGGACTCCTACCCTCCTGTCTGATGTCTGCAATGCAAACTATAGATTGATATTTTTTGCCCTGCTCTGGTGAGAAAAAATGATAGACAGGGTGGACAGGAATTTAGTCCTAATTTAACACAAAAAATGGGCACGGGCAGGAGGAGCAGGGCGTGACACCCCTGCAGCAGCAACCCCACCTGGAGTACTGAGCCCAGCCCTGCAGCCTCCAGCACAGGAAGGACGTGTTGCTGCTGGAGATAGTCCAGAGGAGGGCCTGGAGCTGCTGCCAGGGCTGGAGCCCCTCTGCTCTGGAGCCAGACTGGGAGAGCTGGGGGGGTTCCCCTGGAGAAGAGAAGGCTCCAGGGAGACCTGAGAGCCCCTTGCGGGGCCTAAAGGGCGTCCAGGAGAGCTGGAGAGGGACTGGGGACAAGGGATGGAGGGACAGGACACAGGGAATGGCTTCCCAGTGCCAGAGGGCAGGGAGAGATGGGAGATTGGGAAGAAGTCTTTCCCTGTGAGGGTGGGGAGGCCCTGGCACAGATTACCCAGAGAAGCTGTGGCTGCCCCATCCCTGGAAGTGTCCAAGGCCAGGTTGGACAGGGCTTGGAGCAACCTGGGATAGTGGCAAGTGGATTAGAACAAGATGAGTTTCAAGGTCCCTCCTCACCCAAATCAATCCGTGATTCTATGACTTCCAGGGTCAGGGTGTGCCCATCCCAGCAGTGCTGCAGCTGCCTTGTCCCAGCCTCATCCCTATCCCTGGGGCTTTCGAGGGGGCCAGCACTGGCACTGAGATGGGGAACAGAGCCACCAACATGCTTGTTTTCGGCTCAGTCTGATCTTGTCCACCAATTTAACTGATGTAAGTAATGAGGGAGGGCTGAGGAGAGGAGAGCAGGACTCTGTCTCCCACTGTGTTTGTGCTGCGCCTGGCAGGAAGACACACTTCACAGTCTTAATGGAAACAAATACCTCCCTGGTACAGGTGCTAATGAGGCTTCATCTGTTTGGCTAAGGAAGCTGCCACAGGAACCCTGCCAAATGCCCTCGGCCCGGCTGCAGCTAAGAAAATAGCAGCCAGGACCAGGGTTTAGTGCTGCTGTGAAGTAATGAGAGGAGTGGGATCATCCTGCCCAGCTCACTGGCCTAATAATGAGATCAAATCTCTGAAGCTGTAATCTGGTGGTTCAGTGAACAGGACTAATTCCAGGTAAACTGACGGGTCTGATTGTTGGGCCTGTTTCTAGGAAGGACGGGGGTGCAGGTGCCCAGTTGCCCTGCCCAGAGCAGGGGCATTCCAGGCTCCTCTGGCCCCAACAACCTTGGACCCTTCTGCCCGCCCCGGTACCTGGTGAGGGTGCAGGTGGGGGTCACACTGGCCCCTGGGTGACAGGATGCCCCTGAGGACACATCTGGTGGCGTGTCTGCCGCACGAGGAGCACACTGAGCACTGCGCAGGACCCTCCTGCCCTTGGGTCTGGGAAGAGACGTTTTGCTGCCAAGGGACCACCATGCCAGCCCCTGCGCTGCCCCTGGCTGCTGGGCACCAGTGGTGGGAGGGAGGGAGGGAGGGAGGGAGGGATGGATGGATGGATGGATGGATGGATGGAGGGAGGGATGGATGGAGGGATGGATGGAGGGAGGGAGGGATGGATGGAGGGATGGATGGATGGCAGCAGCTCTCCTGCCTGGCACATCAGCCAGGACTAAGCAACCTGAGAGGAGGCTCGCCTGAATCTCCTCACTCGCAGCTGGCACATGCCTTGGGACACTGCACTGGTGCCAAAGTCAAGGGCAGGGAAGAGGCTTTGGAGCTGGGAGATGTGGCAATCCTGGTGACATTGCTGTGCTGGGTCACGCCTGGGGAAGAGGCAGCTGCCACCTCCCTGGCAGGCACAGGACCCCGAGATGAATCAGTCCCAGCCTTGCCTTCTGACAGCCCCGGCGAGCAGGGGCACACGGGTGGGCAGGGTCCAGGGGGTCCCTGTGCCCTGAGCAGCAGGGCTGCCTGTCCAGCTCCTTGATGGGACCATGGCCTGGCATGACCACAAAGCTTTCCCAGTGACATCTGGGGGTGGGAACTGGAATGGTTTAAGATCCCTTCCAACCCAAACCGGTGATTCTGTGATTCCAGGGCTTGTGCTGTCCCTCAGGCTGCTGCACATCGACCTGGGCACCCCAGAGCAGAGGGACAAACTGGTGTCACTGCTATCTTCACCCCCATCCCGACACACAAACCCCAGCAGCAGGCCCCTGGCCAAAGGAATTCCTGTGTAAGCGACAGATACCAAATGACCCCGATTTCGAAAACAGGAGCTGCTCTTTCGTGAGAAAATCGCATGTCTGGTAAACACTGATGGGAGGATGAGGGGGCAAGAAGAAAGGGCAGATACAGAGACTTCCTTCACACTGGAGGATGTGTGGAAAGCATAAAAACTACTTTTGACAACTCCCTGGCAGGCAGCTTTTCTAAGCCAAGCTACTGCTGAGCTCCAGCCTTGCGGGAGAGCAGGAGCAGTGTGGGGGCACGGCACGGACACAGCTGAGGGTGGGGGAACCTCCCAGTGGGGCCTTTTCCAGCTGGGATTTGCAGTAACTGGCTGCTTCACCCAAACAGCTGCTCGAGGGAAGGTCTGGTGTCCCTCTCCACAGACCCCTCTCACACCTGGTCCTTCCCCAGCTCTCCGCAGAGCCCCTGCCCTGGGTACCAGGTCCCAACTCCACACATTTAAACCTCATCCCTTTTCTGTGCTTTTCTCTAGTGGGTAAAACCTGGTTTTTTGAAATAATTTTTTTCTTTAGCACTTACTAATATTAAAGTGCCTCTCCTAGGGGGTGTGTGGAGAAAAGGTGAAGTCTGTGGAGGGGGGGAAATGCTAGAACTGCACCACACCACATAATTTAATTTATATTCTCCTATTTAAATTAATACTCAGTTTTAAAAGGCTGTTTAAAACCAGGACAAAGAACTCCCTGGCAGTGTTAACTGGGCCACTTCGAGCTTTAGCAGAGAAATGCACGAATAAATGTGCTGTTCTAGCAGTGATCCCAGAGCAGGCAGTGAATCCCCTCTTCATGAAAGCACAGAGAAATGACAGGCTCGTGGTTATTGATTTGGGGTTTTGAAATGAAATTATGGCAATTATTTAGTTCTTCAGAACATGAAGAATTAATAGAATTCACAGAAGATGAATATTGGATTATCCTGGGCTAGGGGTTTTTGCGGCTGATGCTGAAGCACAAAACAAACATTCCCTGGGAGACCTGTCATCTCCTGGGGTGGCTGCCAGAGAGCACTTGAGGGGCTGCCAGGGGCTGCCTGGGGCCAGCCTGGCCAATGCCCCATGATCCCAGTGTTCCTGTCCCTCCAGCAGCACACACCACAGGCCAGAGCACCCTTCCCAATTGCCAGAGCCAGGAGCAGAGGAAATTACGTAGATGATAAATTCAGTTGGTGCTACCCAGAGTATGGATTTGTCTGCTCAGTGTGGGCTTAAGCTCCAAACCCAGTTAATTTGATTGTTCCACATCCCCACAGCCAGTGCCCTGCTCATGAAGGGTGGCACAAAGGGAGCTCCAGCCCCGGAGCTGCCTCTCACACCGTCCCTGCTCCAGGGAGTGGGGCCGTGTCCCACCGGGACACTCCCACTCCCACGTGTGAGGGACGGCGGGACCACACTGCGAACCCGCTCTGCCCGGTCACGTGTGTCTGGGGCTTCAGGAATCGTGGTTAAATAAGGCAGGAATAACGGCAGTCAACAGCCACCTCTGCAGCCATGGCGGCCGTGCCGTGCTGAGCCCCAGGCTTGGGGGCACCAGGGTGGCACCACCACCCCACAGCCAACAGCCCTCAAAGCTGACGAGCCCCAAGGCTGGCCTTGGCTGTGCTCTGCATCTAATGATGGGAAGTGTCACTCGTGGGTGCTGGCCCTGCCCAGGACCACCCTGCCCACCCTGCCCCAAGGGCACCGTGGCTGCAGCCCTGCAACTCCTCCACTTAGGGAACATTGATGGCAAGACATTTTTCCAGCTCACAGCTCCACATTAGAAAAGATACAGGTCAAGATTTTTGAAAGTATCTTCTGCTGATAGTAACAAGGTTGGTTTTGGTTTGTTTTTGAGAGCGACAAACTACCACATGGCAATTATTGAAAGAAACAAATGGGGAGAAATGATCTTTGAAACAGTGAAATGCATTGAAGGAGGTTTATTCTAGTGCTTACAAGGTGCTCGAGCAGCCTGCCTGCGTTTTGTCCCTGGGACCACTGATCCTCAGCACTCTGCGTGTGCCCAGGCATTGAGCCAGGCAAAGAACAGGAAGACCCGCAGCTTCTGAACCTGGTCTGCACCAGAGCCAGGCAAACACCTGTCCTACAGGAGTGAAACCTGTGGAAGGCTTTTTGAAGCTCTGACTGTAAGTGTGACATGGAGCAGATGCCCCGGGACCATCCTCTTGCCCCAGGGTGTCCTCCCTCTCCTCGTCTTGTGTCCCAGCTCTCCAGAGCACATCGCCCGTGTCACCCTCCTGCACGAGCAGAGCATTTTGGCAGAGGGGATTAAATCCCTTTTATAGGAAAATAAGAGAAATTATATACTTTTTTCTTTATGTATATATTCTTTATATATATATATATACATATATATATTCTTTAAGGTTCCCACAGCCTTGCAGAGGAGGGCTCAGAACAGCACAAGAGAACCTGTTTACAGCTTCGCACTTAAACTTGAAACATGTTTTTAACCTGACATCTGTGTATTTTCAGCCCTTTCCAAAGTGCTTGTTTTGCTTTCTATGGCTTCTGCTTCATTATTCTAATTTAATAAAGCCGTGGCGACGGCAGAGCGCTGACTCTTTGTCCCTAATGAAAGACATTGATTTGTTTGTACTTCTTGTTATAGATTTTTCCTAATTACAGGCATTTTTCAGAGGCAGTTGAAAAAATAAATGAGCAGCTGGTTTGAATGTGTAACCTATTATTGTATTTCCTAGAGCAGTGGAAAAAGCCTTACACTCACAGCGGGATGCTTTTCAGTGCAGGAGAGCGGAAAAGGCATTTTTCAGGTGGGAGTCCACTGGCCTCCTTCCCTCATTGCTACAGCCGAGAAAAAGACAACTTTTAAGTCTTTCTGGTATCCCTGGAGGTGTCCACCAGCTCTGAGTGTGATGTGTGGGCTCTCCCCAGGGGCCTCCATAGAGCAGCCAGGGCAGGGAGGAAGAGGAGCAGCATCCCCGGGGGTCTGAGAGCACCCGTGGTGGGGGCGTGGGAGAACAGGTTTCTCCAGGGCCTGGGTGAGCACAGATGGGATGACAAATGGAGCAGGAGTCCAGTGTGGAAGACGCTTTTCAAAGCAAATTAAAACAGTCAAGAAAGAGGGTGATGGAGCAGCACAGTCCGAGCCTGTCCAGAGACCCCCCGAGACCCCCTGGCAGCTCAGCTGCTGCCACGGCCCTGGCACAGTCCATGGTGGGCACTGGGCCCCACCAACACAGAGGGGGCCCTGCTGGGGTGACAGGTGACAGCACAGACACCATATGAACAGTGGCCTTGCACTCAGCCCACCAAACATGCCCTCCATACAAATCCCAGGGTTGGCTCCACTGCGACCCTGTTCATAAAGAGCCATAAAAAAACTTCCCATTAAATGCTGATGGGAATACCCCCCGAGGTAATCACAGACTTTTCTCTCCAAGCAGTGATGTTAGTTACTGCATGCTGTACATTTGCAAAGCCATAGGCAGCCCTGGCACTGAGGGAGGGCAGGAGCGTGGCGATCCCCCTCCCGAGCCCAGCTCTGCCACTGCCAGCACAGCACAGCCACTGCTTGTCACGCAGTTCATTAGAAATCACGCACACGTTACACAACTATTGCTAAACTCTGGTAACTCATCCAAGCCCCAGCCCCTGCACGTTTGAGTCATGCTCCCAACAAAGCCTGATTTTCCTATAAAAGCAAAACACTACCATCTTCTCTACCCCGCAGGCAAGAGGAGTTGTGGGGTTGGCTTTGGGCTTTTTTCTTGGAGATAATATACTTGATTGGAGAAACCTTTTGAGGCATGAATGAAAACGAAAATCAGTTTGGAGCCCGTGTTCTTTACCAGGGCAAATCAGGAAAAAATTTAATTTTAAACCAAAATGTTCATCTTTTCCCCTGGCAAACTGTTGCAGAAGGGCACAGCCCCAGGGTGCCTGCCAGCACTTGGCAACTCTACCTCTTCGTTGCCCAAATTTTTGCAGGGCAACAAAGAATTGCAGCATCAGAGTCTCTAAGGTGCTACTGTTGGAATTCCCTGCTGCCTCTGTCACTGCAGCACGGTGCCTCAGGTAGCAAATAGCTGTTCTGGAGAGTGAGGTGCAGAGAAAACAGTGAGCATTTACCTAAAGGCAGAACCCCGAGAGCCTTCCCTGCCTGCACTTCGCTGGGTCACCAATAAACCTGCAGCCACCGCTCCTGCAGGGTGGGAGCCAGGGGGCTTCCCGGGATGAGGTGTTCTTTCATTGCCATGGGCAGTGCTGCTGCAGGAGCAGGACGATCAGGGGTCCCTGTGTCAGGATCTGTGCCTCCTGCAGGCAAGGCTTCTTCAGAAAAACAATCCTTCTGCTCCCACATCACGTCTTTCTTAGCGTGATTCATTTAAAAGCAGAATTCATTCCAGTGGGGTTGGCCATGCAGGCTGTTGCAATAGAAAAGTGGAGGCAGCACTGCAGGTGGGAGGGCAGGGGGCTGCCAGAGGGGAGCCTGGCCTTTCCCAGGGACCCAGCCCCTTCCTCTGCTCCTGCTGCAGCTCCCTAGTGAGTAAACAAGGATGATGGGAGTCAACCACCCCAGTAAAACACTTGGCAATCTAGACCTGAAGAGGGCTGTAAAACAGCTGAATCTATTGCAGCAGGAGAATAGAAGCTTAAAATTCCAGTAGAACTTTAAAATTCCATTGTTATTGTTTATGACTCCACAGCTCAGAGCTGCACACAGGGATTGGGGTCCCGTGGTGGGTTTGCATTGCAGGTTGGGGCAGAAGCCACGGGCAGAAGAAAATATATGTGTATATATGAAGAATATATATGTAAAGAAGACAATGCTCATCCCTCCTCAGACAGGAGTAGTAGGAAGAGTCAAAAAGAAGCACAGGAGGAAAAATCCTCAGAAGTCCAGTTTGAAAACAAGGAAATAGCAATTATCAGCTCATTCAAACCCTCCCTGGCTGCCCCGGGGTGTATACAGCAAATGCTTTGGGGTTTCTCCCTGGAGATTACTCCTGGGTGTCAGTGCTTTGCTGCTGGAGCTGGCAGGGATGAGGAGGGGTGAGTGGCAGGACGGGATGACAGGACTCAGCTCTGCTCGGAAGTTTCTAGACTGAGCCAGCCCTCTGCTCCCCCCCTGCAGGAGCACCGGGCAGGAAAGGGAGCTGGCTCTGTCTGGGGCCTCCTGCGCTGCTGCCGCCTGACCACAACCACGGGACGGGTATTTCTCCTCCTGAGATGGGAGAGCACACGGCGGGGGGAGGAAGGGAGGCCCTGAGGAGGCAGGCAGGGATCCTGGGGAGCCCGAGCCCTCTGCAGCATCTCTGGTTTAGATTCAAGCTGGCTCCAAACAAAAAACCCTTGGGAAACACTCACCCTGCAAAGTCACGGGGGTCTTCCACTGGGAATCACAACCAATTCCCAGCAGGGCACTCTCCCAGTGAGCAGCACTCTGGAGCCACTGCCATCCAACAGCGGGAAGCCCGTCCCTGTGTCACCACCTGCCAGAACCGGCCACGGGAGCCCTGTGGCACCAACCCACTGCCAACGGGCTCCCCTGAGCCCGGCTGTAATCAGACTCCTCCTGCTAGGACAGGACCCAAAGGTTCCTGGTTCAAGAGCCAAACACAGTGGTCAAACAGGAACCAAGAGGCTAAACTCACTGCTCAGCTCTCCCAAGAAGCCCTTCTGTGTCCCCCTCAGCACCTCCAGGACCCCTAACCTCTTCTCTGCTAAATGTGCCGGCCCTGATGGCCCACAGTGAATGCTGGAAGCTGCATCACATTCTGCAGGTGAGCTCGATCTAACCCGGAATCACAGCCAGTTCCTCCTCAGAGGAGCCATCTGCCCCGTCACGGCCTGACGTGGGGAGGGCGAGCCAAGCAAGTATAGCAGAACCAGAGCCTTTCTGCTCTTTGATCTCCCTTTTATCCCAGGTGAAGGAGTTCAAATGCAGCCACTTGGGGTGGTAGTTTGTTTGGTTTCGGGTTTAAGAGTACAGTTTTTATTACTTAAACAATAAAGAGAAGATTGCACTCCTCATGCAGCTGGCAACCTTGCCTGCGGGTACCAGTCCCCTCAGTGGGGTGGGAAATGTCCACTGAGCTGTAGAACACACGGCCCCCAGAACCCAGAAGTATGTTTCTGAGCTAATTCCCTTTGTGCCCTTTCATGTTTCCTCTGGAAGCTGCTGTTGTGCTGTTGGCCAGGGCTTCCTGAGCCCCATGCCAGTGGGTGGGCTGAGCAGGGCTGGTGCTGACCCCCAGATGGGAGAAGGGGAGTGGAGACACCGGGGTGAGGGTTTCCCACCTGCCCAGGCACTGAAAAGCAACTTCTTTGTTTCCTGCCTGCAGCCCAACTTCTGCAGCACTGCCCTCACCTCCCTGTGCCTTCCTCGGATAACATGGAGCCTAATTGCTGCCTCAGGAGCACAGAGCTACAGAACACACACTTCCCAGCGCAGCAAATTGGGCACAAGCTGCCAGGGGGTCGAGTGCCAGCAGATGAGCAAGAGCAGGAGGTGCTGGGAGCAGCTGCATCCTCCTGGCCCTGGATGCCTGGCAGCTGGAGGGAGGGAGGGCATGGCCAGGTTCTGCTCCTGCCCTGCTCCACGGGATGGCAGGGGTTGGGATGGGACAAGGCAGCCCCTGGCCCCTGGCTGTGGGCAGAGGGACACAGAGCACCCCTGGAGATGAGAGCCCAGAGCACCCCAGCCCTGCCATGGGGTTGGGATCCCCCTGGGGTTAACAGGCTGGTCAAACAGTCTTTACTCTTGAAAAATCCCAACTGGCTTTCAAGGGCTGAGAAAAGTGATCCTTAATGGCTCCTCTTTTATCTGAACTTTTGACCATTTCTGCCTTTGTTGACATTTTGTAACTTCTTTATTTATAAATTTCCTTCCTTCCACCACGGGCCCCTCTGCACAAACAGCTATTCCATACAAATGGCTTTGCAAGAGGAATTCTATCTCTCAGGCTGAATTATCTCACTGCTCCCAGATACAGCCCTGATTAATAATGAGTGACTTTTTTTATTTCCTGGAATATTGCAGAGATTCCTCCGGTGCACTGAAGGAAACCAGCCCTGTGCTTGGTGCTGACAGGAGCTGAGAGCCGAGTGCTGCAGCACGGGTGCAGGGCAGAACTGGCTCCTGGGAAGCTCTCAGTCCTGCTGGATGGTCTCACACTGGAAGTTTTTAAAGTCTGCCTCTTCTCACAGCGCTGAGGAACAGTTTTCAGCTGTGGAAAACCAACAGCTGTTTAAAAAAGACACCCAAGTTTCAGAGACACCAAATGCTCTGGTTTTCCAGCAGCTCTGGTGGTGCTGGAAGGTTCTGGTACCTGCACAGGCTGTCACACATCTATTGGAAACACGAAATATTGAGAGGCAATAACACCTGAAAGTGCTGTCCCCACAAAGAAAACCCTGAGGGGGATTTCCTCTCCCCATAAAGGGCATGGAGAGTCCCCTGGACACAGTGCAGGGCTCTGCCCTGCAACCCTGGTGGCCCCTCACCAGTCACCATCAGCACCCATCACAGCCCACAGGCAGCAATAGAGCTGGTTCTGAAAAATAATGCAATTCTGACATATTCTGAAGTGAGCTGCAAATTTTTAACATTCATGGTTGCTATTCAGTACTTTGAGTCAAAATATTAATTTTTTTCACATTGAGTAGTGTTAAACCCAAAGTGCTAGAGCATGGCAGCACTTCAAGCTGCTAACAGCATTCTACTCTGAAATGTTCCCATAAATAGGAAAGGCTGGATAAATTATACCATACAGCTCCACAAAACTGACATAAACCCATGAGCAAAACTAACAGGGAAGAAAACCTCTCAACAAAGCTCAACTGAGCACTTTAATTCTCATCTCCAAGTCTTTCCTTGCTTAACCCTGGTTTAGAAGACCTCTGAAAGTTTTCTATTTTTTTCTTTTTTTTTCCTCCTTTCTTCCTCCCCCTCCCCCCCCGCCCCTGAACATATTTCCAGTTCCGTGCAGTTATGCAGAGTGAGTTACAGAATTTTTCCTCTCTCTTTGCATCCCTTACTCGGGACAAACAACAGCAAACCTGGGTGGGAAAAAAAAACGGTAGGGCAGTCAGAGCCACTGCTCCCAGGCTGGAGCTGCCCCACGGCCGTCCCACAGCGATGTCCGTGGAGGGACAGTCCCCAAACTTCACTTAAAGCATCCCTCAGCAGCCCTGAGCGCAGCAGCCTCCCAGCACGGCGGGTGAGGTGCTTCCTTTTCCTCTGATAAAGCATCGCACATTTTCGCGTTATCGCAGCAATTCCTGCGTCAGCGTAATGTCGAGCACGCCGCAGGAATGCGGCTCCAGGGAATGCCGACTGCCTGTGGACGCGCTCCGGGTGCTGCCGCATCACCCGCGGCCAGAGGGACCCTCCCTGCCCCGGGGGTCCCCGCGGCCCCCGACCCAGCCTGGCTGGGGCAGCCTGCGGAGAGCAGTGCAGGGCTGAGCTGGGCTGTCCTTGGGGAGTGGGGTGCTTGGTTCGGCGGGTCCTTTTAAACGTTGACTTCCTCAGCTGTGTGCTGGCAAAGCAAATCAAGCTGCTGTGCTCTTTCCCCAAAAAATGCCAAGCTCTGGCCAGCGTGCAGCCCTGGCACCCATCCTGTGCCCTCGCTGGCTGCCTCCAGCCTGGGAAGCTCCTCAGCTAATGAACAGACACAGTCTGCTCTCATGGCCTCTGTAATCCAGCGTGAGTCTGACAAGGCAACGTTTAATTAAAGCAAATCCCCACATGATTTTCAAACAATCTGTTTTTTAATTACAGTGCATCAGAGTTATATTTGATGAATTGTACAATACTATGTTGATCCCCATCCACTACCAAAACTCAGGAGGGCACATCTATTTTCATTTTCTAGTCTCTCCTTTTTTCACCGTGCACAAACATGCAAAGCCCAGAACCTGCCTGCACAAGCAAGTGCCAACACGTCGGGGTGATGCCCACAGAGGGGCTCAGGCACTACAGGTCCGGCAGCTCCTGTGGGACCCGTCTCAGCACCACTCACTCCTGCTGTGACCGGGGGTATGGGGGCCCAGCACCGTGTGGGAGCGCCCTGCTGGCTCAGCGGATCCCAGAGCCAAGGCTGCATCCCGATCGGTGTGGACAAGAGCCGAAGTGTCCCTGTGGCTGTGGGGTTGGCAGTTTGCACCTCCACACGTGAGCTTTGCCCAGAGCACAGCTGGGGGCTGTCGGCGGCTCCAAACACGGCCCCACCGCTCTGGAGTGGGTTTGGTAGGAGCACACCTTCCCCGTTCCTAAACCACCTTGATCCAACCCGGGAGCCAGTCTGGGGGGAGAAAAGGCACAAGACGCCAGCGTGCCCCGACTGTGGCAAAGATGTAGAACAAAGTACAAGCTCCAGCACGGTTTTAACGCTGCTCTCCTCCTCTTTTTGGGAGAAGGTGGAAGACAACCATCTTTTAGCCCTAACGGAGCCCCCTGACACACGCAGTGTCCAGGAGCGAGCCGGGCAGCGGGGGGATGCGCCGGCACACGCTGTTCCCAGGCAGGATGCGGTGGGCAGGCACGGCGCTCGCACGGAGGCTGGAGCCGTGCGGCACAGACGCTCCGCGCCTGGCGAGGAGACAGCTGGGCCTCCTCCGGGCCAGGCGAGAGGAGGGGATGACTCAGCCTCCCCCGGCACCGCGTGCTCCCACAGCCGGCGGCAGGAGGGGCACGGCCGCTCCTTGGCCCCCGCCGGCCAGAGGGGCTCCTGCAGCATCCCGGGGCGCGCCGCCCACAGCCCCGGGCTGCGCTCGGCAGGCAGCAGCTCCCCCAGGGGCATTCCCAGCGTGGCACGGGACCCACTCCCCAGGCAAGAAGAGACATGAAGCTGTTGACGCGTTTCTTCCGGTTCCCACTGAAAACCACTTTTGAGCGGGGCTGCGAGAAATCACGTGCCCGGTTTAACAGATTTCTTCCCAGAATGAGGCTTTGGTTCAGAAGGAGAGGATGGGAGGGATGAAAAAATTAATACAAAATTCTGTTTGTTCGAGAGAACTGTCACAGCACGCTTCGAAAGGGCGCCAGGTCCTTCACCAGTTCCTGCCCTGCAGTAGCCTGAACTGGTGCCACTTGGAAAGCAGAACACTGAAGCAGCAGTTTGGTTCGTGTAATCATTAGTATCCACTGCACTAGGAAAGCATTTACAAATCAAGTATAAGAAAATGTTGCCCATCTGTGACAAGTGGGAACCTTTAAACTGCAGCATCACAAACCATCGCCCAGGATTGGGAGGGAAAAAGAGGAGGGAAAAAACCAAGAATAAAAGGGAAAGGGTTGGAAGCATATCCCTTCCCTGCTGTCAGTCCTGCTGGAGCCAGGTTGGAGGGACACTGACCTGCTGGGCAGAGTGGGATGCGGGTGCTGTCCCAGCAGAGTGGGGCTGGGGGGCACCAAGGAGGGCAGCCCTGCAAGGTGCTGCAGCATGGCAAATTGCAAAATGCCAGGAAATAATCCAGTAGGTGGAGAGGCCCATTGTTCCAGCCCTGAATGTGGAATGACACAGGAGAGGCACGTGAAAAGCAGAGCGGGGTTCTGGCAGTTTCTGACACTGGGTGCTGCCTATGGGACATCACCCTGCAACTGCACGTTGGGGCATCTCAGGGCATAGGGCCAGCCCCATCCCATCCCATCCTGTCCCATCCCATTCCCTCCCCATGGGAGCATGGCAGTGCTCAGCCCCACAGCAGCCCCAGCCCATGGGTGGCTCATGGCCCCCAGCTGCCCTGTTCACCCTGGAAGCAAGTCAGGGTTGCAGGACCCCAGAGGGGAGCTGGGCTGCAGGGAGGGACCCAGGGGAGGCAGTGGGACCTCTGTGGGGCTCGGCAGTGGACACACAGCTGCTGGGCACAACCCCCTCTCCCTTCCCATGAAAAACGAGGGGCCCTGCCAGCATCTGCCAAGCAGCAAAGCCACGTGTGTGAACTTGCAGCTGAATTATGTTTCTGCTACCCTGAGAGCAACGTGATGACTGAATTCCTGAGAAAGAAAACAGATTGGGAAACAGAAGATTGCTCAACGCACCTGCCGGTGAGTCAGAAAGCACAGACCTGGCACGCTCCCGAAGCTCTGAGTGGCTGTGACAGGGTACCAGGGGCAGCCAGGAACAACCCTGGGGGGAACAAACCCTGGTAGAGCATCTGCACACCAGGCTCAGCTCAGGGCCGAGCCTGGTCACTGCTGAGGGCAGGGGATTCTGAGGGGGCTGGGCTGGGCTTGGCACCCGAGTCCTGGCCGGGCACCCAGGGCCAGAGAGCCATGGCACTGCCCCAGCCAGCAGCATCCTCCGACCCAGCCTGCCCTGGTGACATGGCCACCAGAGGAAAGGAGACTGTCACGGACGGCTGTGGTTGGGGAGCTCATGGGAACGGGAACAGCCCAGCACTTCCTGAGCAGTCCCAGCAATGACGGCAAACACCCACCTCAGGTGCATTGCTGTCACCAGCAGGTTCATTACTGAGTGTGGGCACTGCCAGGCCAACATCAGCATTCGCCAACACCCAGTTACAGCAGGTTCCTCCAAAGGAAAATAACATGGATAAACCACATGAAAGGGCAACACAGCCCCAGCATGTGCATCTCACTGCAGAGACACACGTCCTCCAAACTGCATGGAGTCATTTTAGACAATGCACATAAAGTGACTGATACCTGCTCTTGGGAGAGGTTAATACAGGCAGGCAGCAGTGTCATTTGGGAGGAACACTGGCAGAGGCTTAGGTACCCCTGAAAAATTCTGTAAGACAAGTCGGATTTTGTGAATTCCCCAGCTCTCTCCCATGAGCTGCTCCTCTTCCCTCTCTCTCTGTGCATCTATTTTAGGATGAAGTTTTCACTTCAGCACAGATGTTCAGAACTGGGTTTCATGCAGTAACGATCTGTTCACATCATTTTCCTTTTCGCACCAGAAACCACAAACCAAGGCAGGAGCTGGAGCCAGCAGCAGCTGGCAGAGCCGGGTGGGTGACGCGCTGGGCAAGTTTTCCCCCTTTGCTTACGGTGCCCGATGTCACAGGTGCAGCACCCGCAGTCACAGACCCCTTTGCCACCAGCTGTCGGGGTCTCCCCAGCAGCACCCCGGGGCTGTGGCACCACTGCCACCCCTCCGGGCTGAGCCAGCCCCCGAAGTGCCCAGTGTTAATGTGCCTCTGCTGAAAGAGCCAGCGAGCACTGGGCAGCAAAGGCGAGTGCGGATGGCGAGGGCCAGTGTTGGAAGAAGGGCATGGGAAGGGACCAGCAGACAATTCTCTCATAATTTCTCTCATACAGATGCTGCTCTCCAGCATGAGCATCCCACCACCTTCCCAGCCAAGCCCACTGGCATCCCACCAGCACCCCATGGCTCCAGCACCTGCACTCACCCTGCGGTTTCACTTCTATTCTCCCAGCCTTGAGGGTAGAATGGGCTCACTGTCCCAACCCCTTGGATATATCCCTCACCTTCTGGAAGTGCCCCAAGTGCCTCCCACCACTGCAGTGCCATGTAACTGGCACATGGATACAGGCAAAGCACTTTTGCTCTCTCCACCCCCAAAGCTGAGGGTCCACATGACACCAGGGCAACTGCAGGAGGCTCATCCTCCTCTCAGCTCCTCAGAAGCAGCATCAAGCACCTGATGCCACCCTTCACTTTAATAAATCACTCTTAGAGCCATGACAGAGGCATAAAACCAGGGCAATCCCAGGGCACTGCAGCCCCACTGCTGTTCTGCACCATTAGCCAGACACACTGGGTGACCTGGGCTCTCCTGTGGTCAGGCTGACCAAGAGGGGAGACCCCAGTCAGCAAAGTGCCCCCCAGTGCTGATGTCCTCCTGGGACTCTGGATGAGCCTTTCCCCCCCGCAGAGCATCCCAAACCATACCCACCCCAGCAGCACCCAGCTCCTTACCTGCACACACTGAGGCTCCTGAGTCCCTCCTGCAACCCCAGCTCCCTCCAGCCCTTCACCCCAGCTGAGCCCCATCACACCCCCACCCACCCTGTGGCCACTCAGCCCCTCCGCCGGCACCTGTGTGTTCTCCAAGTGCCCTTCTCTCTCCTCCTGTTCTCGCTGTGGTTTGGGAGCTGCTGGAGTTGCTGCATCCCATGGCAGGCACAGTGGCCAGCTGTGCCACCCTGCCCAGCCCCACGCGGTGCTGTGTGTCCCAGGACACCGCGGTGGTGGAGCCGTGCCCGTCCCAGCGCCTCTCCCCAAGCTGAGGCTGCACCCAGCACCAGGGCATCGTGCCATGCCACGGCTGGGACCACGGAGGGGAGTGTGACTGGCTCTGTTTTGGAAGGAAATATGCTTTTTTTTTTTTTTAATTACAGCTAATATCCGCGTGCAAAAAGAGCAGAATTATTCTGTTCATTCCTGCCACCATTCCCTGCTCTCCTCACAGATCACACAGAGGTGATTCAAACACCTTCCCAGGTTTCTGCTCCTCCCTCTCTGAAGGTCCAGAATCCTCCCCCAGTTCAGAAAAGCCTCTTGGCTGCAGACACAGGAGATCCCTTGGAAGAAAACGCTGTTATTTTACTTTTAACAGCTGATAACAGTTGTTGCTGCTCGTGTGGTTGTCATTGTCCTGGCCCTGGCCTGAGAGGTGCTGTGGCTGGAAAGGTGCCACATCCCAGAGAGGTGGCACAAACAGGGAGATGCCACGGCGGGAGGGATGCCATGGCCGGCAAGGTGTGATGGCTAATGAGGTGTCCCGGAGGCCCGCGGGCAGCGAGGTGCCACATCCCTGAGAGGTGCCACATCCCTGAGAGGTGTCACAGGCGCAGCTTCCCGAGCCGCCGGCGCTGCCGCCGCTTTGGCAGGAGCTCCTTCTCGTGGCTCTGCTCAGCATCCGAGCGGTTGGTTCGTCTCGTCTCTCCAGCGCCAGCCCCGCTGTGGCAGAGCCGCCGCTCGGCGTCCGCTCCCCGGCCCGAGCCCCGGGACAGACCCGGGCGGAGGGTCCCGGGCGCTCCCGGGGCCCTGGGATGGACCGCGAGAGCCACTGCCGGAGGTCACAGAGGAAAACCAAACTGGGTTATTTTTGCCAATTCCGAGCACTAGCGCTGTTCGACACATTGTTTTTCCCTCGGCAGCTAAATGTGGTGATAAATGAAGTGCCGGTGTCGTCCCAAGCGCGGGGACAAAGGGAGTGCAAGTGAGCGGGTGCTCGGCCAGCGGGAACGGCGCGTCCGGGTGTGCCGAGCTGGGGAACGGCGCCAACACACCGGCTGGGAAAGGCCAGCTCGGCGGGGGCACAGGAGACACCCGCAATCCTCCCGGAAAACAAGTGCCCTGTGGTGTTCCCTTTTATCAATTAAAGCTGTGATGTTGGGGTCAATAATTTTGACTGTCAAGAGTGATTTGTGAGAACAAACGGAGGAACAGCAACACGTGGCAACGGGGCTCCCTCTAACGTCAGCCACTGCCTGGTTGCACACCCACTACCTGCACCTCCATTCCCTGCACTTCCATTCCCTGCTCCCCCACTCCCTGCACTTCCATTCCCTGCTCCCCTCATTCCCTGCACCCCCAGTTCCACGCTGCCCCACTTCCTGCTCCCTCAGTTCCTGCTCCCTCATTCCCTTTACCTGTTCCCCTTCTCCCCCAGTTCCCTGCTTCACTATTCCGTTCCCCCTTTCCCTGCACCTCTAATTCTCTGCTCCCCATTCCCTGCACCCCCAATTCCACGCTCTCCTCATTCCCATCACCCCCAGCTCCGTGTCCCCAGTTCCCCACACCCTCAGTTCCCTGCTCCTCCATTCCCTGCACACTCACTCCCTGTGCCCCCCTTCCCTGCACCTCCAGTTCCCTGTTCCCCTTTTCCCTGCAGGGGCTGTGGGTCCCTGTGTGACAATGAACCTTGGAGGTGTTGCCACCAGAGGGTAAGGACAGCTGGGGCTGATCCCGGGCATCCCAGTGCTTTGTATTTAGCCTCTGGATTTAACAGGAATATCCCCAATACTCGGCATTTTAACACACATCCCATGGATGGAACACGTCCTGGTAAAGAAAAGCGCCGGGCCCGGCAGGTGAGGTTTTGCCCAGGTAAATCCTGTCCCTCGAGTCACACCAGCGCACAGACAACGCTCCAGCCTGCACGACCCTGTGGGGCCACCTTTAACCCGAGAGAGGAAAAGGGAATTAAGAAAGAGAACTTTTATTAGGGCAATTTCACTTTATTTTTTCCATACAGCAAGGTCAACTATAGCAGTAATAATAAAATAAGCATAAACCCAAATTGCAGCCCAGGACAGAGTACGTAACTGGAGCAACTACAAGCAAAAGTAAGTCTGTGGTTCCGTCAGAGCGAACCCGAGCGCGTCCGTCCTTCCCGCAGATGAGCCGGGGCTGCAGCGAGTGCAGCTGCTCCACCGTTCACCCCGGGGAGCTCCCAGACCGGGCGGCCCGGCCCCACCGCCTCCTCCCAGCTTTGGCATACACAGGATGACCAGCTTCGTGGAACGTTTTCCAAGAAAACGGGAAGAATTCCCAGGTTGTTTTTCACCTGCTAAAAGAACAGGACCACTACAGCGAGAAAATAACCCCCTACCCCTACAGCTACAGGTGCTGTTCCGTTTGCCTGTCCGTGGTTGAACTCTGTGAACGTCAGTATTGGTTTTGAAGAATCTTTTTTGTGAACAAGAAACCACTGAAATTGTCAGAAACTGGTTTGAATAGCATATATCTTTAATATATTTTGATACTTTAAACATGCAGTAGATTTTGAATAATGTACGGAATATCTGAGCCATGATTCCCTGGATGGGCTGAAGTACCTGCTTTTTTTTCTTTTTTTTTTTTTCTTTTTTTTTCTTTTTTTTTCTTTTTTTTTTTCTTAATGATTTTCAGGCAGATTTGACCCAGTGGAGCTTCTGTCAGTCATGAGATCTCGGAAGGGTGGCAGATCTTTCCAGCTGAAAAAATCCTGGCAAACTACAAGCTGTCCACATAAAGCAAAGCAACTTTTTGGAAGGGGGATGGAGTGCTAACTCTGTGCCACTTTTGCAAGCAATTTTGTTCAGCCTGTCATTTTATTTAGCCTTAACAAAACTCCTTGTAATTATAGACATTTTTATTCAAAATAAGATCTTACTATTATACAGGTTTCTCTCTTTTTTGACTATATACAGAAGTGCAAAAAGTCAACCTTCGCTCTCGACGTCCCCAACTGCAGCATAATCAACCCTCAAGAGTTTGCACACACACACTAGAATTCTTGTTACGTAAACTTTGAGTATTTGGATTATCAACAAAAAGTCCCTTGATCTATTGATTATGCAGCTTATTTATAACAAGGCCTGATATTCAGGGATTTCAAAAATATTTAAACAATATTTTAACATTTGAAATGGATACAGTAGAAAATAAATTTTCTTCTAATATCTAGGAACTAGATTTTTTTTTCTCATAATAACTAATTACAAACAAAATAAATCATCAAAATATTACTCAATTGTCTGCCAGGATTGTTGCCATAGCAACAACTTAACTTCTTACTTAGCAATGATTATATAATTATAAGATATCCATATAAAAGATCTTTGTTCTTTTAATGAAAACTAGACAAGAACTAACAATGACTGACATTCTTACATTGTCATATTAGATCAGTAAAATAGAAATCATTTAGTTAACAGTAATACGAATACTCATAAGACACTACATGTAAATTCCAAACTGAGTATGTTATGAAGAAAACTACCTTTTTTTTTTTTGTATTTTGAAAAAGTCATCAGTAAACTCTAGTAAAACAAAATTCTATAAACTGAAATGGTATCAACTGGTAATAGAAAATGAAAACGAGCTAATAAATGTAAGAAATAAAAACTATACTTTTAACAAGAAAAAAATAAGTAAATTCTCTATGGTAAGTCACTACAATAACATGTGAAGTCACCTATACTTTCTTAACACGATTGAAATTACATTGGTATGGGTTTTAACCCGTAATGTAATAATCTAAGGCTTTAATAGATGTACAGTACAATCAGGAAAATCAACACATCATTCTTATCTATAAAGCATCTCTCTCAAGCATAAAAACTCGCAGTAAACTCGGAGTATGGCGAGTTCTACAACCGAACCCGCGCCTCTCCCTCCCCTGCCCACCCGAGGCCTGGCCCCAGGCAGCCCCTGGCTGAACAGAGCAAAAATATCCTTTACTGGCTGCAACATCCAAACCACAAAAAGGAATTCCTTTGGATGAATCCATTCTTAAAACTTGAATGCACATCTATTTGTTTGTTTTTATTTTGTAAAGGCTTTCTAAGGCTATAAGCAGTTAATCTGAACAAAAAAAAATCACATATAAAACTCACCCGAGTATTAACCCACCCAATTTCTACGCTAATTAACATCTCATTTGTCCTATTTTGGTTTGTCATGCATCTGCTGTCAGTGCTTCTGCGTCTTTGTTTAGAGTCGCCGCGGACGCGGGACTTGATGAATTAAAGTGAAACCCATCTCTGCAAAACATTTATAGTCCTTGTGACTCGCAACAGAGGCTATAAATAGAGCAAAAGAAGTTCCTCAAACATTTGTTACTGTGTCTCAGAAATGGCTTTTCCCTTTCGTAGCTCACGTTATACAGTAAATATGCATAAATATGACATACTTAGGAGAGTTTATAGATAATATTGTCCATAAGGGTTATGAACAGCTGGAGCATCTCTCTGGTGCTGCCCACTGACTGTGAGGAGCAGTTGGCCATTTCTGAGACAGCTTTGGTTTGAAACAGAATGGTGCCCTTTGACTGATTAGTACTCATCAAGTCAGTGAAAATGTGGTTCTGAAAATAACACTGCAGAAATAATACTCTGATGGATGTAAGTCTATGGCACTTCATGAGAATCCTTAACAACGTGGTACTTAAAGCCATTGATGTGCTTTAAAATATACACAGTTGTGGTTTTGCTTGGCACATTCATCTCTGTCAGATTCCTCTCTTCCCACTTCTTACAATCTATTACATTAAAAATATTACTCTTAAACAAAAATTACTGTGCATGCACGCTCTCGTCTATAATGGCAATTTTAAATACAAGGTGCACCTTTGTTATTTGTAAACCTTGAAAGAAATAAACTTACTTTAAAAAATTATATCTTGGTCTACAGACGTACCAATACATAATAGATTTCTGGTTACAGCATCGTCGGCCTTTCTGGGGTGACGTCCGTGATTGTGGGGAACAGGCCCCGGAGGCATCGACCCCCGCACACTCTGTGCCGGGAAAGACGGACGATGCTGCAGGTTTCAGACAATAAGATCACCTCAGCACAAATATCAATTCAATGTACAAAGTATATAGGCAACAGTGTGCAGTGGAGTCCCACGGTCTCACTTCGTCTCGCTAACATGCAATGTGTGATGTCACTGCTGAGGGGTTCCCAGTGCTGCTGGACAGTATTTACATACACTATGGCTAATGAGCTCGGCCTCTTCCCACCCAAATCCGGCCTCTTCGCCTCGGCTACGAGCTGCGAAGGGAAGAGCAGAAAGTGTTCTCAGCACAGCCAGGACTGTGACAGACCACACCAGCCCCAATTCCACCCGGGCAGGGGGAGCTGTGCCCAGACATGGGAAGCCCCCGGTCCCTGCAGGACTCCCCTGGGGCAGGAGGGGCACACACGGCACCCCAGCTCTGCAGGGACAGAAGGGCCTGACCCGCTGGCCTCCCACTGATCCCTGGCCGTGGGATCGGGACCTGGGGCACCATTCACCACACCCCAGGCCCTGTAAAACCCAGGAGCCCAACCAGGATCTCAGAAGCACAAAACATCCTTAGAACTCCAGGCCCCATGTTCCCAAGGGAATTTTTATCCCTTCAGTGCCCATCTAGTGCAGCTGTTTCTCTGGTCTCTGTGGCCTGTCACAGAGACACCTCCACAGGTGATTCCTCCTCCACCTCAGAATGGTCTCCAGAACAGGGACAGCCTGGACCCAGCTGCTTTGAAGGGACTCTGGCAGCAAGTTTAGGCCACGGATGGTAGGCATCCCATCCCATCCCATCCCATCCCATCCCATCCCATCCCATCCCATCCCATCCCATCCCATCCCATCCCATGCCATGCCATGCCATGCCATGCCATGCCATGCCATGCCATGCCATCCCATCCCAGGCATCCCACCCTCCCTGGGTCACTCCAGCAATTTAACAACATTTATGCTCAGCTGAAACAAGCAACTGTTACTATGAACCCACTGTGGCCAATGGGTGAATCCTCACCCTCAGAAATAATTCCATTATGGCCGAGACATTGAGCAAAAACATGGCAGAAATGGAGCACAGCAGAGAGGACGGGAGGGGATGGCTGGGGGGAGTCTCACGACAACAGAAGAAATGGGAGTTTCCAAACCCAGGCAATGATGGGTTCCCAAATTTTGAGATTTAAAATCCATTTTCAATGAGAACTTGATAAAACCACCTTCCCCTTCAGGAGCCGCCCCTTGGCTCAGGTCAGTGCTGGGGCCACAGAGATAAAACATAAACTGTGAACTCTGATTTTGCTGTGTGGGCAGGTACAAACCAACATCTGACACGGCCACTGCTACCTGTGGATCTCCCCTCGGAGAGGAACAGCCCCCCAGCAGAGGTCAGAGCCTCTGCCCCCGTATCTTAATGGCTACCTTAGAAAGAAAATGAAAACATTCCGTCCCTGAAAGCAGCAAATTACATATATAAAGGTAAGAAAAAATACAGCAACAACACACTGGGAACTTACTGTTTGATGACCAAATGTCTACATCTGTGTAACATACTTGTGGCTAGTCAGATGTTCGGCAGATATTATGGGTATCTACAGGTAAAAAATGTAAACAGTGAGTAACACATGCAACGAGCCCACCCAGAGGTACAGCATTTGCTACAGAACATCACTTTGGGAAAGGGAGGATCAGCTGTGAGTTGATGGATTTTACGTTGTAACTATATGTTAAAGTCAATTGAAGTGCTCCAACAGCACCTTACAACTGGAAACATTGGGTTAAGTACTACTGGACAAATATAAATAAGTATTATTGGTTGTTCAGGAAATAAGAGAAGTTAACATCTACAACTCATGCAGTGCAGTAATTGAAAATAGCCCTTTTTGTTGGCCTACACAAAATTCTGTGCTTTCAGTGTCTCCAATGATGAATTCTACAGTGGCCTCATTTCAGGCTGATTTCGTGAAGTGTTCACTGCTTTCACTGTCCTGGGTTTTGAATGCCAAACCTACAACGCCCTGAGCTAGACTGTCATGGCTGGTGAAGATGCCCCGTGGAGAAGGGTTGCCTGCCCTTCCCACGGCTGCCGTGCGGAGCAGCCGGCAAGCGGAGACTCCCCAAGCAGTGAAACAATTCCCAAAATGTTCTGCTGCCTAGACAGGACTCAGCACGTGGCTCTTCTCAAGTGCCCATCAGCTCAGGCTTCCCATTTAAAAAAATGCAATTACAATCAGAGCCAACTGCCAGCAGAGCCAATAACAAGTGATATTGCACCCCCATCCCGGGGTAAGTAACCCTGCAGCCCCCAGGGAGAGCAGATGTGCCCAGGCACAGGGACGCGTGCTGGGGTGTAGGGCACAAAATGGATTTGCAGGACCCCAAATGGCTGTGGCACTTGGGAAGACCGTTTTTCCTGATGGGCACCAAGGCTGATCTGTGAATCCATCCAGGAAAGGGAATGGGAGTGTTTCTTCTCAACTAACTCATTGGCAGGTCCTGCTGTTATTTTCCCGCCCGTGTGCCCTCTCCTCCCCTGGCAGCTCACACATCCACAGCATGGCCAACTCCACAGAAATGGGCTTGGAGCAGAATGAAGCTTCTCATACCATGTTTTCCTACTGCTGCAAGACAGGCTGCGGCACCCGACCGGAGAAGCATCAGGGACAGTGCTGTCGGAACAGACCAAGGGCCTTCAACACCAGTCCAGGAAGATGAAGGGCCAGATCTTTAACCTTTGGCATGCAGGCACATGGCATCGGGTGGCATTAAACACCTTCAGCATTGCTCATATGGTATATACATATATGGGTATATATGTATATATGGAGGTTTGGCTGCAGAACTGCACTAAGTGTGTTACGAGGCTCCGGGGAGGAAAGGCATGAAATGATTGGATTCTATGACAAAAAGCTGCCCTGTGATCTATCTGGGAAAGTGCATGGTTACTAACACAGAGATGATTCAAAAATAGTGCTGGTTTTTTCTGGGGGCTTGGCTTCTTCTCACAACTCTCAGGACATACACAGGATCCAGAGACACACTAATTAACTGCCTGGTGTAATGAACTGCAATATGAAGAGACTTTGGGCAAACAGGTGGTTGCTCGCTGAGGCAGCACATATGCAGAGGTAGCCGCACCTATGAACTAGCTTTTCAAAACACAAACTCTTAGGCTAAGTTTAAAGCCCTGAGTGACCCGGTCATTCAGCAAACGTTTCTCAAGAGCAGACCGTGCTACCTACTGAGCAGACTAACCTGGGTGGTTTTGGGAATTGCACAATATCCAGGTCCCTTTGGAGGCTCGGGATGTGCACACCTAGGTATCACTGCAAGGGTGTCATTTGGGAATTGTATTTTTGAGAGATGAGGAAGCAGACAGGTTAACGAGGAATGTACAGCTGGGGCAGCACAAAATGGTAGTGCTCGACAGGTAGAGGTGCAAAGGCTCGAAGCCAAGGACCCTGGGCTTCCCTCTGCAGCACTGGGTGCCCACAGCACCATCCTCCCCAGGCACAGAGGGGCAAGGGCAGCTGCAGCTGCACCCCCAGCCTGCCAGGGCTCTGGGAAGCAGCGGAGGTGTCGTCTGTACTGAGCCAGGGAGCTGAGCACGTCAGCTGAGCCTGCCTTAACACTGGCACTGACCTCCAGAGTCCATCCCACAAACAATCACACCTGCACAGTGCTGAGGACAACCTCTAGTTCCCTTTTCTAAGGGGCACACATGTGATCCGAGAGCTGGGAGCAAGACCCCCATACCGGACCAGAACTGACAACTTCATGACATGGGCAACTGTAACTGCCTAGTAAATCTCAAAAAATAATTTGCTTTTAGAAGAGAAACAAGAGGATCTTTAGTTTTTATTGTTGCACTTTCAGCCAGATGTTGTACATAAATCTGCTCTTCTGACAGTACCCTGTGCTCAGGTGCAGCTCCAGCTGCTCCTCTGGCCCTGGAACTCATCTTTAGAGCACCGGTTCTGGCTTTCCTGGGAGATTTGTAATCATTTATGTGGTAAAGTATTACTCTTATATTCCTGAAATACACCCAAACATGGCAATGCTTGGGGTGGCTCTTTAGAAATAAACCCAGACTCTAAAGGGCATTTTCTTAACTGAGCTCTGTCCACAGCAATGGGCCATTCCCAAAAGAATAACAGGCTAGAACAAAGATTTCAAAGAAGTTTCTGTGTGGCCCATGCTCACAAAGCTTTGTTTTGCTCTTGGAAGAGGAGAGTCAGAACATGTTCGGACTGCTAAACTCAGACTGTAAGAACCTGCAGCCCTTCTGCACAAAGGCTCCCCTGGCCTTCCCTAAGTGCTGCACTGAAAGGAGCTGTCAGCTCCACAGAAAGAGAAATAAATTGTGGGTTTGTGTATTATCCCTTGCTCTTTACATCCCTGAGAGCAGAAATAAGCAGCATGGCCCATAAATGTTAAGACTGAGTCAGAAACTCTATTACAAATTATTTTTAGCATCAGAAATGGAACTGCAGCACCTCTGGAGCACGGCTAAAGGCTGATTAAGCTGTGCTGCAGCTCTCCGAGAGAATGTGTAGGCCAACAAGAGGTCAGATCCAAACCCCCATGCTCATTAAAGCACCGATTTCGAGTTGTCTGTAAGGAACAAAGCTGTAAATTAGCAAACCTGGTTGGCTGTGGCTGTTGCAGCGAAGGGAACACTTGTGGCAGATGTTGTTGCTGCAGACACAGTGGCTGGCGTAGCACCGTGCACCATGGGAACTTTCGGAAGGAAAATCAAATAAGCAAACATACAGAAGAGTGTAGCAGTATGGGGACCAGAGCGACACGTGGGAGGGTCATTGAGCATGGTTTACCACAGCAAAAAGCCCGAGACATCATTGCCAGCGCGTGACATGCAACCACAGTGCAAAGCAGGACAACATTCCGGGAGGGAGGGGAGGGAGATGAAAGAGAAAAAAAGGGGAAAATGCTTGTTACCATCAAATCAAGAAAATTGACACAAACAAGCTTAACCATTTCAATAGGAAAATCAACAGGAGAGTTTTTCAATGCCCTTATATTTACAAATTTTTGTCTTTTAAAAATTCAACCCAAATATTTACTGCAAACAGAAATTAATCTTGTTCAGGAACAGAATATGGCTACGTGGCTATGGTAAGATACAGTCTTTAGTAAACACAAGATAGTTTCTAAACACTGGAACTCATAGTCCAGTCAAAATCCACCAAGGAACAATGTGCAATTAAAAACTGCTTTACAAATTTAACATCTCTGTGTCCATGTCAATTAAATAAAACAATCGCATTTAATTGACAGGTGTTAGTGCAAGAGGCTCGGGGAGATGGACTGGCACAAGGGCTCTACGTTACATCTAGCAGTGGATTTTGAGGGTCTGTGAGCTGCACCACAGGTTTAAGATAATCAAGAAACAAAGCTGGCACCTACCAACACTTGTAGCGGGTGTCATGCACAATATTGAGCCTGCTCATCATGCATTGCAACAGGAAGGTGGATTTGGAAAGGGAAAAGAATTAAAACAACCCATCACACGTGTAATTAGAAATTTCATTTGAACAAAGAAGAAAAATTGTTATTATGGGCACAGTGGCACGTAACTGTCAGCACAATCAAACCATACAGTAGCACAGTGATCCGTTAGGAGGAGGCCTCGGGACAGGGGAGCGGGTGGGTCGGGGCGCTGGGGACCCTGCAAGCCCCCGGAGCACCGCGGAGGATCCCGACAGCCAGGAAATGCCTCCTCAGCTTTAACTCACAACTCCTGAAATCTTTCTGCCTTTTGACACAAGCCTTGCCATGGTCCTTCCCCTGGGCTCCTCAGACTAAAGGAGATCCTTTAAACTGCCACCTGCCTGCGGGAGCGGGCCCTGCCGTGCCCCCTGCCCGCCAGCTGCTGGAGCAGTGCAGTGATCCCGACTGTCCTCTGCTCCGTCCGCCCAACGCAGCTCAGAGCAGGGCCTGAACGCTCACAGTCCCCTGCAAGCTCGTGGTGACACCTCACATTACCTGTTCAGCGTTATGTTCTGCGGTATGGGATGGATTTTAAGCTGCTGGTGTCTGAGCTCACAACCTGCAACTCCTTTCAGGCTACACAACAATACAGTGACAGCACGTGGAGAGTTCTGCCCTGCAACCAGACAGCCAGGAGCAGGAGGATACTTTTAGGAACATTCTGGTATCATTTTTAAGCATCACCAAGTTGGTAATTCTTTTTACTTTACAGTTAAATGCCTTCCACCAGACTGATGTCACAATTTTCTATTTCTGCTTCCGAGATGATAAATATAAACTGATCTTTCAGAATACTCATTTTTAACAAATTATTTACTTTTTTATTTAACATTTATTAACACTACTAACGATGCTTGACGCAGTAGAAACTGATATAAACTCTGCAATCCGGGAACAAGATTGCAGTGGGAATGGGAACGGGAACATATCCTAGAAGACCTCCAGGACAGTGTTGCCTCTGTGACACCCCGTGACCGTAACAGAGGGCAGGAAATGGCTCCAGCCGGTGCCAAACGCTGTAGGGGCTTTGCTCAACCTCAGCAGCTTTTGACTATGCAGGGAAGAAGTTGGTCAGTTTAATTACTGCTGAGGCAGATTATTCTGTGTCAATGCTGTATCTGTGAGGCTACAAAGGCAAGGGCGTAATCATGTTTCTTAATTACTCCTCTATTTCTGTGTCATGGAAGAGACCGAGAATATTTGCAAAGAAATGGTAAAGGAAGGGCAGCTCTTCTGACCTCCACAGGCACAAATGATGGCTGAAACAAATGGGATCACTTGCAAGATTAAAAAATGGAGCAGAATTTGGCTATCAAGTACAAACAGTAAGCAAAACTGCTTTCTCAGTCCCTCTTACGGCATCTCTGCGGTGTTAATGAGGTTACAGAGAAGAACCTCTGAGTTTTGCCTCTGCAGAAGTGCCATGTTTACATGACTGTACACCCTCCATTAGAGCTGGAAGAGTACCTCATTCCCTACATAATTACATCTACATGCTACAGCTGAATTGGATCTTTATGATGACTCTGAAATATCCCTGGAAAGCTTTTCAGTTCCAAATTTCAGTCTGAGTTATCATCATTAACATTATGACCAGTTTTGAAAGGGAATTGAAGCAAATGAACATGAGGTAGAAAGGAGAATACTCACTGCAGTGGGATAACTCCCAAATACAGACATTATGCTATATGACACTCTTACCAATAATAAAAAAAAACTTTTGCTATGACCTTAATATTCATCTTGACTTCAGAACCTTTGACTGACTAATGAGAACACATGAATAATGAATGTGCTGTTTCAGTGTTCCCTGGCTGTTCAGCACAAGGCAGAATTTTAATTCGAGGATGTGTTAACTGATCGTAACTTCACAACCAGATTATTTCTGCAGTGCAATAAAGGTATTCTTCAAATACTCTAGGTTTACTGGTGGTTTAAGTATTTTTTTCTCTTCTATCCCTCATATTATTCCCCTCAGCCTACTTCTTCTGCCCAATCTACTAAACCCTAACTAAAAACAACACCCCAGAGAGGATAAGCACTCCCGTGGAGGTGAGCAGTGGTGCCTGATCTTTCCTTCCCTAGCATTTAGGAGGAGAACAGTGGTTCTGCAGAGGCCCAGCAGACCCAGGGAGGAAGGTGCTTTAGGAAAGCCTCTGCGCACTGAGTCCCAGCCAGGAGCAAGGGAGTCTCTGGGACTGAAGCTGCAGTAACTAAAGGAATACACAATGGGTTAACACGATGGCAGAGGTGGCTGAAGCCCTGGGGTTCAGCTGCCAGCTGCAATCCTGCCCCTTGCAGCTGCACCAGAACATCAGCTCCTGGGAGCATCCTGCCAGCCCCACTCCTTCCTCTGGAGGAACTTATTTCTCAAAGACACCCTGGTCACCCTGTGACACACACGGGGCAGAACAGCGGTACTCGCACTCCTGAGGGGACAGGGAGCTGAGCCACAGGATGGTCACAAGCACCAGGGTAGGATGCCACCCAGCTGCCCACAGGAGCTCTCTCTGCAGGGACAGGCATGCCCCAGCCAGCTCCCAGTCACTGCAGGACACGGAGCAGTGGAAGGTGAACACAAGGACCTGGAGCTCTGCACGTTCACAGCCAGAGGTTCGCTCCTGTCTGCCAAGGTGTCCCAAGTCAGCAGCCAGAACACAAGTACCAAAACACGCTGTGAACATCACTAAGTCATGCAGAGCCTCCTCACTTGGCAGTCTAACTCTACTTATTTCAACACCACAAGTGTTCCCAGTTCTTTCTTGCAATGCCTTTGAACTCCCCTCTCAGCCTGGGGACGGATTCCAGCAGCCAAGGTTTCCCCCTCAAGAGGAGAGCTGTGAAAGAGGGAGCTTTAGTAGAGAGAGGTGAGATGAGTGTCTGTGGGCATTTAATCAATTAGGGTGTGCTGGAGTGCAGCGTCCAACCTCTGGCACGGACGATCCCTTGATGTGTTTCACACCCCTGGCACACTGGCAGCCAGAATGATGCCTTAAAATTCAAAAGAGGTATCTAAAGTTGTCTGGAACGTGAGTGGAAGAACATGAGGAGTCTCTTTCATGCCCTGCAGAGGAGGGTCCTGCCCAGACCCCCCACAGACGACCAACCCCATGCACGCTCACCCTGTGCGGGTGCTGCGTGCGTCCTGTCCTCTGGCCCTCCTGCATTTCATAACCTGCAGCTGAAGCAACCAAGAACACAAATGAGCACTTACACCTTGGGTGTCTGAACCTGAAAAATGTCACTTTAATTCAGATCCCACTGAGCTGACCTGCCCCTGCTCCATGGCCACAGGTCTGAGGGCACCTGCGTTCTGTGCTCTCCGTCGCTTCGTAGGGACTGATGGAGAAACTTTATTTCCAGGTGACTGTGCCTGAACAGGAACTGATCCCAGTTTACTTGAAGTGGGAAAAGCTATAAAGGGCAAGGTGGCAAAGACATTTTTCAAACTTTTGGGAAAGTACTGGATTACTGGAAAGCTCAAACTGCCGCTATCTGAAAAATATAAAAAGACAATTTATAGTAGCTCATGCTAAAAACTTCCTTACTTTGCTTGAGTAACATACACTAAACTTCAGTGGTCAGGAAAGGTCTAATGAAGTATCAAGAACTACCGTCAAGCTCCTGGAGGTTTCAGTGTGGACATGCTGGAGGAAGAGCTGAAGTAGGCTGTGTGGAAGAGCTGGGAAAGATCCCAGTTGATAATGAGGTGCAAATGGGGTCTGACACACGTAAACCACAACCCCAGCTCCCTGCTTCAAAGGATGTGATTCAAGTCATCTCCAGCACTGATCTACAGCTGACTCAATGTGGCTTGCTATTGACGCCAGCAAGCTCTGCAACAGGCTTTTAGTGATACATTTCAGTGGCTGCAATGCATTTTTGGAACCTAAGTAAGTTATTAAAATGTTCTATATGAAGAACCTGGGTTTTGTGCCATTTAGAGCACACACATTGGCTGTATGTCAGATCAAGAAAGAATGGTAAAGGGCATTATACTGAACTTCTGGGAACATACTTCCCAAAAATATTTAGGATAAAATCTTTTAATTTTTTAGGTAAAGACTGATTAGTTGTATTTCCTCCCCTCCCCAGTCTGCATTACGAAGAGCTGTCCTCACAGACCCCTTCCCATTTCTGAGTACAGATCTATCAGCTGGGCTCTGCACAGCTCCTGGAATGAGGTGCTGGTTTAGTGGGGGTTCATGTGTAACAAACTACCTCAGCTATGTTACTAAGGGCAGAAACTCCCGGGACATACCAGGGATCATTTCTTGTGAAATGCTGTTTGCAGAACCAAAGCATATATTTCAAATTTAAGTCCCATCACTTGTCCTCTGAAGGGATTTCTGCTTGGTACAATAGTACAGGCATCAACTCTTCAGCACTTACACCAGGACAAGTCAGATCTGATCTCTCTTGGCTGAGCACTTCGCTCTGCTCACCCCAAGACTGGCCCTGAGGCACTGGAGGCCCAAACCGTGATTTCTTGTGTAGGGTCATGATTCTCCCACCTGTGAGACTGCCTGTGCCTTCTGCGAACACTGCACCTCATTAAAGCCACCACCTTCGAGTGTGTGACTCAGACCCACTGCTGCCAAGCACACGAAGGCCAAGGGGTCTTACAGTGAAGAGAAGCAAACACAACAGTTTAGGGATACGTAAAGAAGAGGAGTTAATCCAGGGAAAGAGAAAGGAGAGAGATTTCAAATTCTGATTTGAGGTGACAGAGCATGATGCTGATTTTTATGTTAGACTGGAAAACACCCACCCAGCTTCTGCAAGGAGCAGAGAGAAGCCAGTGTTCCCACAGCCAGCACCTCCACTGCCCACGGGCTGGAGGGGCTGCCTGTGCCCATCACCAGTGGCCTCCAGCACACACTGCATTTGCCACCAGCAACAAACAACTATTTTCTGCTGTGTTTTTTCCAGAACTCCCCCTTCTCCCTCCCCAGAAAAAGGTGGCCAAGCAGCACTTACCTGGTGGGAGAAAGGCTGTATGCTGCTGTAACTGCATGTTGGCAAGAGCTTGCTGGTATTGGAAGATACCAGTGTTAAAGACTGCGGTGGCACCATTGGTTTTTTCAAGCGCAGGCCTCTTTGGTAAGGGGGGAAGTACAGCTTGAGGAATTCCCTGAATGGTGGATGGGTATAAAAATAAAGTCCAGTAACAAAAAGAAAAAAAAAAACAAAAGGGGGTGGGTGGGGTGTGGAGGAGGATGGGAGGGAGGGAGAAGGAGAGAGAAAAAAGGAAAAAAAGAAAAATCAGTAGAAGGCAAAATAACCAGGCAGCACCATGTTTCTCCATGAGCAAGCAAGCAGCATAGCAGACTGAACTACCAAATAAAAGGCGAGGGAACAGCTTTCCAGGGAGCACTATTTGCCTGCCATTACAGTGGCACAGGGACCGGCAGGACCAGCCTGAGTACCTCCCTACGGGAAAGCTTCGGGCTGGGTCAGGAGCGAGGCTATCGGGGGAGCAGCACTGCTAGCTCCATGAGGATCACACGTAAAGCCATGTTAATAGTCACCATCCGGAGCAGACGGCGGGGCCGTGGTGCCAACCCACTCCCTGGGCCCCAGCGCTGCCCGGGCATGCAGAGCACGCGCCGCATGCCGGCACCCGGCCGCCTCCGCGCCACGAAGCCATGCCAACGCACCCTGCGCTGGCACCCGGGGAGGGACGGGACGGGGCGGGAGGGCAGGGACGGGCAC
>VXAY01007497.1:619101-662901 GCA_013399855.1 Oxyruncus cristatus | reverse complement strand
CAAGACTAGGCATGCACGGGGGGCCGGCGGGCGGCCCCCGGCGGGCAGGGCAGCGGGGCAGCAGTGGGGTGCCCGCGGGGCGCTCACGGCTGCGCAGAACCGGGAACGGGGCTCCCCGACACTGGCCACCGGTCACCGGCCGCTGGGAGCCCCGCTGGGAGCCCCGCTGGGAGCCCCGCTGGGAGCTCACGGCCACCGCCTCGCCCCGCCGGCCCCACTGCTCCGGCCGTGCCCGCTGTGCTCTGCTTCCCACACCCCCATGGGCTCAGCACTCCGCCACCACAGCCCCCCTCGGTGCGACCCTCGCCTCGCCGGGAAGCCACCTCCTGAGTGGGTCCAGACCTGGCTGCTACAGCTACGGGGCCTGTGCCTGTGGGAGCTGCCGCCAGCCCTCAGGGGACACGGGATGGGGACAGCAGTAACACGGTCAGATCCACTTCAAACTACACCTCTACAAACACGGACTTACAGGAACTAAATAGGGGTTTATCTATCTGTGCAGCTAGACAGATACACATCTGCCCACACACAGATACACAGCCAACCAGATATACACATAGCTCACACGTACAGACACACGCGCGTATGAACACACACAGGGACATACAGGTACTCTGTACATCAGCAGGAAAAATTAGTCAAACACCTCAACGGTCTGGAACTACTTCAGAACAGATCTGGCACCACATGCTGAGAAAGCTCATTGCACCGTGTAGTGACCAGGGTCCCCAAACACAAATCCCCTCAGCAAGGACAGACACACATCCACTGGCACCTCTCCTTAATGCACATCTACATCGAGAGGTGTTCCCACACTCACCATGGCAGCTGCAGTTGCTGCTGCCTGGGCAGCTGCAGCTTGGTTAACCTGGTACTGGGCAGCCTTGATCTTGGCTTGCAGGTGTGCAGGAGGGTGAAAATATTTGCACTTTTCCCGTGAGCATCTCCCTTTGATGTAATCCATGCAGACAGTGACCGTGTTGTCGTTGGTGTCGATCATGGCGCTGTCGGCGGGGTGAGCGAACCGGCAGTCGTTCTCTCCCCTGTTGCAGTTCCCACGCTGGTACTCTCGACATACCTGTGACACCAGGAAAAGAAAGACCTTCAGTGTGGGTGACGCGTGTTGCAGGCATGGTTTGGAGTGGAGCCGGGGTTTCCAAACGCCTGTGAGAGCACCACAAGGACGGGGGCCCGGCCCCAAGTGGTGCACAGGAGTGGTGGGATGGTGGGACTGGGGACCTGGCAGCACAGACTGGCTTCTCTAGAGCCACTTCTGATGTCAAAGAGCATCAAACCCCACCAAGATCAGAGTCAAGCACTCAGCAAGTGTCATTTTGGCTCCTGCTTAACTGCCCACAGGGCTGTTTCTGTTTCCTGAAGAAATGTGCTGTGGTCGCCCTTGGGGACCACCCAAGCACCTCAAGGTGCTCGGCCACGCTCCGCTGGGACCTGGCAGTGCTGAGTCACCACATTCCATGTGCTCATTAAGGTGAATGGTCACAGGTGCTGGGAGGGCGATATGGGGCCACTCCCAGGGAGCCGCTCCATGTCCATGTGCCCTCACGATCCAAGTGCCTGCCAGGAGAGGGCAATTCACAGCCCATGGTGGTTGCACAGCCCGAGCAGGCACCAGTCCTGCTGTCACATGCCAGCAGCCAGTGGAAGCTGGAGGGATCAGACACTGCAGCAAGGAAGCCTCTTGGCTGGCAGCGCCCCGCAGCATTCCCGCTGTGCCACGAGAGCTCCAGTCGGCCCCGAGCCCTCACAGACCCCCGGGACCCCCGGCCACCCCAGCACTGCAGACACAAACTGCCACCAGCACGACAAACACAGGCCCCCTCCCCACACACCATGCAAACCCCATGCTTGACAGACTGACGTAGGCCCTTGTCACGGTCATTTCTTCCCAGACCACCAATAAATGCACTTGGCAGTTTTCCAAAGGCCATAGGAAACAAAGGGACAAAAGCAAATGGGTCTGTATAAAAATAAAACAACTATTGTAGATGGAATTTCCTGTTCAAGGTGGGTGCCCACGAGCTTGGATCATCAGTATTTCCTCAAGAACCTTGGCTCCGATCCCTGCAACAACCCAAATTCAGTGGTGATTTGGTTTCCCTCCATGCTGATGGCTCTGGCTGCTGTTTACCCCTGTGCTGCTGCCAGTGCCACCTGTCCATCCTCTGCACTTATGAACTGACACGTGTGAACCCAACCACAGGAAACATCCATCTGTCCAGAGTCATTCCTGCACAACCCTATTTACAGGCTTTTTCCACATGGTGACACACTCTAGGTATGTATTTGCAGCAGACCCAGCCCCTCCTGCTCAGTGTTCACAGAACAGATTCTGCAGCACATAGGAAATTCCTCGAGCAAATTTCTCAGCTGGAATATAACCACCTGCCTGCCAGGTAATCCTACAGTCAGACCCCTTTCCTGGTCCAGTCCCACACAGTGACACGGACCACTGTGCCAGCCAGCGTGACACAGGGAGGACCGGGGAAGGAGGTTCTCTTTCATCACCTAGGAACACTTTCTGGGTCAGGAGCCAGTGTCCTCTACCCAAACACAGGCCTCCCACACAGACAAAAAGGGGTAATTTCCTCCAATCATTTGTCTGCAGTCTAGCAGTAAACTGAACCCTCTGAAGAAAAGGATGAACTAAAGATAGCTGTCTTTGCTCCTTGTCTTGTACTGGTGATCCACTAAACCAAGGTCTCAAAACCACATGTAAGCAAGAACTACTCCATTAATAACACAGAGATGATATATACAAATTCATATATAAGTGTATATATATAAAGCATCTATATACAGAGAGAGAGAACGCATCCACTGAAGAGCTATTTTTACCCTGGTTAAAAACAAAAAAGGGAATGACCAGAATGCTGAAATAGGCAGGTAGAGATAATCTTTGGCATGTCCAGGGCAAGTTTTCAGAGCTGTAGCACAGTTGCTGCACTAAGGCAAAGAACAGCTCCCCTCAGTGCTCCCGAACAGACCTCGGGATGAGGGCAGACAGTAGCCAGGCACAACCCTGAACTGCTGCTCCTTCTAACCAGTGTGACCACCAATGGTTCTTCAGCCACTGTGAGGGTAACAACCAAGAATGTTTCCAATTCTTGATTATTTAAAAGCATTGAAATGGGGTTATTTTTTGCCATGGGCATGCTACAGTATATCATTCATCTGCTTGAGTACAGAGAGGCACAAAAGCACGATGTGCTGTCTGGTCTTTCAGAACTGGAGCTTTTATTAGTTATTTATTAATAGCCCTGTAATTAGTACTGTAATTTCCAACTCAGTATGTTAGGAAACATAAACAGAAGAGGCACAGATACTCCAGCCTGCTGCAAAATGCTGAGTTAGAGCTGCAGTGTCACTGACTCACTCTAATTCCCTTGCCTTGCTCGGGTTTTGGCTGAGTTTGCTTTGATGGCCCTGCTGGGACTTGAGGTGCCACCCCAGTGGGGACACAGCCATGCCCCAGCCATGGCAGAGTCCCTCACTGCTCACCCCAGCACTGGACAGGGTATGGATGGAGGGACACAGCCAGCCTTCCAAACATGTCCCACCTCCCAGCCCCTCCTCTGCACCCAAAAGACTCCCCAAAATGGGTGTGCTGGTATCCAGGACACTGAGCATTTGAACACACAGCCCCACCGAGTCACAGTCCTGATCACCCAGAGCTGACAGGCTCCAAGAACTTCTGAGTTGCTTCTTTCTGGCAAAAAATGGCATATAATAAGCAAGCAGGAAACAGCAGCTTGGCTGTGGTCATTCTTGACTGTGTAACACTTCTAACAGACTATGATGGCATTACAGTGGAAACAGCCATTTTCAATAAAGCGTTAGGTAATTCCTTTCTCTCTCAATTTCCTGTCCTTCTTGCTTCTTTTCTAGTCCACTGAAGAACCATACTTTGTTCAAGACATTTCTGGCAAGGGAGTAGGAAAGCTGTGGAAAAGCCTCAACCCACGACATTTCCACCCTGAGTGCAGGTTCCTTCCAGGAGTGGCTGGATGCACTGGACACCCGAACATCTGCATGCTGTATGAAATACAGATGAAAGCAATCCTACTGCTAGTAGCATTCACCAGCCTTATCTTACTGAGACTCACATTAATTCAGGAGACATGGCATGCTGCCCGACAGAGCTGTGGTGTCTGCCTGCTTCCCCTCAAACCCCGGGTGTACCTACCGAGAGCTTTCAGCTGTGGAACAGCCTGATTCGGCATCCCAGAACGTGTGTTGACTTAATTCCTGCCAGTACACATCGCTCTTGAAAATAAATATTTAAAATTCTAAGCAGAACCAATCATACTCCAGGATTAGATGCTAACATCATCATGGTTATTTTTCACCAAGACAGTTCATTCCAAGGGATAGTGAGCAGAGCCTTATAAAGCTCTGATCATGCCATTACAAATGGTAGTGCCATAGCAGCAGTTCCCTGGAAAAGCAGGTAGCCACTGCTGGGTCCTCTGGGAGGTAACAGCCAGACCATGCAGAATCTCCAAAATCCGTTCTGTATTTCTCTAACCTATAAAGTACATTCAAATGTTTGGCTGTTTATAAAAATGATGTGCTTGTTTAGTGCTTGGATACTAAATTTGGATACTCCAGATCAAATGACCACTACACTGGAATGCATTAGGAAATTATCTTCTCATCTACATGTTTCACTGTTTAAACTCATTTGCAGAAGGGAAAAACAGGAACAGACCCCCCCTACTCCCAACAGAGAGGAATTTTGTAAGCCAGCAGTGCAGTGTGGACCACGGAGTCTGTGGGTCAACCTGGATGTGCTCTTGACTCCAGTGAACACAGAAAGCAAAGCTTAAGCAGTTTAAAGGGTAGATGCAGCTGGATTTCTTTAAAGTGATCTACACGGTGCAGTGACCAGAGCAGAGCCCAGGTGAGGGCCATGACAGGATGGCAGGGCTGGAACAGCCCTCCTACAAGGACAAGGACAAGGACAAGGGCAAGGACTAGGACATCCCCCCGGGACAGAGATGAGACAGAAACAATCACAGCACAGAAGGTTGTTGGGGCCAACAAGCTGGAACGTTCCTCCGTGGAGGAATATGGCTGAGGAGTGAGGGCCTGCCTGGCTGTGAGCAGAGCCCACGGAGCCACCTGCAGCTGCACCAGCACAGGTGACACAGAGATGCTCCTCAAAGCCTCAGCCCTTGTTTTCAGGGGTTTGCAACTTGACCATCTCCTCCTTTCTGTACAGGTTCAAAGCAAAACCACTCGGCCTTCTTAAAACCTTTTAAAAATGTTACCGATTTCAGCTGTTTCTCCTAATTGACAAAAATGGTTTTTACTGCAGATTGTGCTCCTGAGTGTTCTGTGACAGTGCTACTCTCACAGCTCCCCCTTGTGCAGAGGACTTTGACTCAGCAGTGCATCACTCCTCTGAACAGCCATATCAAGAGCATGCAGCATCTGGAGGGCCAAATCCTGCACGCTGAAGTCCCAACCTTCAATAGCTCCCTGTGCACTGTGGTCACAGTCTCAGCCAGCACCCGGGCTGCCCTGGAGGCAGAACATGAAGGAGTGCCCGTGCACATCTCCCCTCAGGCTCACATGGATGTATCTGCTTCCCTGGCCGTGGGAAGAGCCAGTGCTTGGGGACATTGGGTACACCCAGCTTATGATCAGGACACTTTTGAGCCCTCATGTCCCCACAGCACTGACCAGCCCATGGGCACCACACAGCTGGAAGCACAAACACAGCAGCCACTCTTGGCACTGCAACTCAAAGGGCTCCTGCCACTGGCATCCTCCTCTCCATACTCATTTCCAAATCCAGTGTGATTTATTTATGAATTTACCTAATTGCATTTTTGTTTAAATCCACCTCTGGCAGGTGTCCATCATGAAACAGAGTCCTCAAGGGAAAAACATCCCTGGGTGATTCCAACCAGCCACCCGTGTGCCAGCTCAGAGCTCAGAGCAACTGCCTCCCTGTAACCTGAGCGTGCTTTGGGGAATGCTTCCCCTGGGGAAAACATCTCTAAAAAGGGAAATGATGTGATCCTGCAGGAGGAGAACCTGTGGTGACGTGAGCTCTGAGAATAGTGACAGTGGCAGCAGGAAACACTGGCTGCCAGATGACCCTCCACACTCCTCCCAGATCACCACTTCTGAGCGGCAGCTCGTCAGTCAGATGCAACTAGGGAAAAGGAATTAAATTCCCTTGTAAGGAGAGTTAATCCCTGTGAATGAAGACACACAGGCAGAAAGAAAAGCATTACAAATACAGCCGGCTGCATAAAACAGAGACCCTTCTCACTCCTCCCATTGTGCCCCCTGAGCTCGGGGCCCAGACCCGGTGCTGGGAGGGAGAGTGGCAGCAGCCGTGCACAGGGAGAGCGGCCCCTCACAGGGGCCAAGTGCCCCCACACACCGTGTCCAGCAGACACACGGGGTGACAGTGGGTCAGCCCAGCTGCTCTGCCCTCCCATCGCCACCTCTTAACCACCAGACCTGACTGGGGCTGCCAGCACCACACACAGGCTGTGATCTGTGCTCGTGGCTGTGCCTGCAGGCTGTGTTTGCAGGCTGTGCTCGTGCGCTGTGCTCTATGCTTGTGGCTGTATTCACAGGCTGTGCCCATGGGCTGTGCTCACAGCTGTGCCTGCAGGCTGTGTTTGCAGGCTATAATCTATGCTCGTGGCTGTGCTCTCAGGCTGTGCCCACGGGCTGCGCTCTCAGGCTGTGATCTATGCTCGTGGCTGTGCTCTCAGGCTGTGATCTATGCTCACAGCTGTGCTCACAGGCTGTGCCTGTGGGCTGTACTCACAGGTTGTGATCTGTGCTCACAGCTGTGCCTGCAGGCTGTGTTTGCAGGCTGTGCTCTATGCTCCTGGCTGTTTGCACAGGCTGTGCCCATGGGCTGTGCTCCCAAGCTGTACCCACAGGCTGTGACCTGTGCTCACAGCTGTGCCCATGGGCTGTACCCACAGGCTGTGATCTGTGCTCACGGCTGTGCTCCCAAGCTGTGCCCATGGGCTGTGCTCATAGGTTGTGATCTGTGCTCACGGCTGTGCCCCTGGGCTGTACCCACAGGCTGTGATCTGTGCTCACGGCTGTGCTCCCAAGCTGTGCCCATGGGCTGTGCTCACAGGTTGTGATCTGTGCTCACGGCTGTGCCCCTGGGCTGTACCCACAGGCTGTGATCTGTGCTCACAGCTGTGCTCCCAAGCTGTGCCCATGGGCTGTGCTCACAGGCTGTGCCCCAAACGCGTGGCAGACGGCGGCACGTCGCTGGCTCACCGCCCACACTGCTGCAGCACCGATAAGGTGCTGAAAACACTGTCAGGCCTTTCAGATAAGAAAGATTCAGAGCAAGGGAGAGCACCAGCTCGAGAGCACTGACACTTGTCAGGGTTGTAGTAAGGATGATAAGCTGGGCGCAGGAGGCTGGTGGAGGAGTGTGGGCACCATCTGCCCAAAGCCAAAGCAAGAGAGGTTGAAAGTCATCCTGCACCCCAGCAGCTGAATCTCTGCACCTTTCCCTGGTGCTCAATGCCTGTGCCCCTACCACACTAACACCTCCCTGGGCACACACTAACCCAGTTTCATTGCACTCTTGCTGCTGCCATGGTCATTCCTAAATATTTCCATTTCTTTCTGCAAGGGAGGGTCAGAATCAGAACAGCAGCATGAACTTATTGTACAATCACTCAGTTACTCCTTGTTCACACCAGTCACCAAGATACCACATTATCAGCCCAAGTGAAACCCGCATTATTTGCTTTCACAGCAAAAATATTTCATACCTAGGAGACATAATACATGATACACTTGTGAGAGTAAATTACACCAAGTGGTTCCTACCTCCAGCCTGTCTGTCCTCATCAGCTTCTGGGCAGCAGCAGCGGCAGCGGCAGGAACCGGGACACCAGGATTCCCTGTCACCAGCATCGGGGCCGTGGGCAGGATCTCCGCGGGGACCAGGCCAGGGGACACAGGCCCCAGATAGGGGTTGAAGGCAGCTGACGCGTTGGTGGCTAAGCTTGGTGCCACAGAAAACATTGGCTGCAGGCAGAGACAAGGAGATCAGACACTTAATATTGGCACTTGCCATGCTGTCACCATAATCTTTCGGCCATCCCCTTGAGCAGAACAAGGGCACTGCTACTAATGGGAAAGAAGCATTTGTTGTATTTGTGGGACATGGGGAACACCTGTGCAGACATCACAAGAGAGCAAGACCACGGGGACAGGTATCCCTGCCAGCCCTGCTGCTTCTCCTGCTCCAGCTTCCCTGCATGCTCACTGCACGTGGCAGCTCCTGGAGCAAACTCCAGCAACGCCATAATGAACGACACTCTGTGGGGTCACGGGCAGTCCGGGGCTGCTGGGGGAACACGACCACAGCGGGCACAAGCACCGCTCTGGGGGAAAAGGCATCTGAAAGCTCCAGCACAGCATCAGCCATGCTCGACTTCAGGCACAGGCAAAGCCCCTCTGACCCTGGTGGCAGCCAGCGCTGGTTCAGGAGTTGCAGAGATTTCATACAGGAACAAGAGCAGCCAACCACGATCCTTTCATTTTCCAGAATTCAACAGGCTGCCCAAGCAGATACTCAGACACTCACTGCATCAGGAGGTGCCTTAGTTAGGCTAAAACACTAAACCAGAGGAAGAGAGCATATGCAAACATGGCTGTCTTTAGTTTGTTTGCATGTTTTCAGAAAAGAGTCAGGTGCCCTTGTGGGCTGTGCTGTGGTGTGAAGATAATTGGGTGTAGAGCCCAAATAATGCCGTGAAACCCAACACAGAGCTGCTACACTGCAGCAGGGATTAAATAACCCTCCTGCCCTCGAACACACAGTGTAACTGCCAAATAAAATTCAGCCACGACTGTTTATCTTTCATTATCTAAATAAAGCAGTTACTCAAGGCATTTAGGTTTTTCTTCCAAAGTAATTTTTAGAGGGAAAAACAACTACAGAGTCAACACAACTCTTTCTCTGTTTCATATCAATTTAAGGCAGACAGCATAGAACGCTGCAAGTTTTTGTATTCCTGAGGAAATAACTGAACTGTTTGGAAGCAAGGAACATTGGAAGCACTGGACAAAAACATGAAGGGATTACTGGAGAAAATAGACTGAGAGTTGTGTAAATGGTGATAATTTCTGTAAGACTCCTGGATTATCATCCATGTGAACGAAAAACAAACAGGCAGATTTTACAAGAAATGAAATATCACTCTTATAAACACTATTAATTAACTGTACTTTTCATTACTCTGTTATCAGCTAGGTAATAATGAACATTAAAAATAGAATTGTGAACCAGTCTGCTAGTGTGTAACTTAAGAGATACTAATGTTTGATTTCAGCCCAATACACTCACTGTACAGTAAATAAAAGACTACCCCATTTATCTTCTATTGAGCTCATTTTATACCAATATAAATATCCTGGAGCCTTTCAACCACTGTAGAGTAACAGCATATGTTATCAAAGCCACTTCACACTATTCTGAAGCTCACAGGTACATTGTGATGTGCTGTACAGGTGTAAAGCAGGACATGCACTCCTCCCCTGCTGATGTACTAGTACCACAGCCATGGTCTAGCTGAGCACAACTCCCCCTAAAACAAAGTCTAATTCTAGCAAGCAATTCCCTGGGAAGGTTCCCCTGAGTGAAGGGAAAACATCCAGTGGGCATCTTCTCAAAGCCAAGAGTTTCCTAGAGCACATGAAATTGATCACTCACGTTGTAAACTTTAGGAAATAAGTTGCAAAACATGAATTACATTAAGCAAAGATTAACAAAATGAATTAACAATATTACTTCAGGCAAGGTGGAATGACGCAGCACAGACACACACACCGGCATTTCACTGCAGTTGATTTCCCCGCCCGTTCCTAACCTTTGTGGGATCTCACAGGTGTGCCAGCCTGTGCTGCCTGCCCTCAGCCCCAGGTCCCCACCCTCCCTGGTGGAAGGCCCAGACACGTACCACGGGCTGCAGAGGGGCTCCGGGCATCATGGCGTTGGCGAGCTGCATCTGCTGGGCCAGCATGGCCATGTTCTTCTGCTGGATCAGGTTATTGCGGCCATTGATCTCCAGCTGCGTTTTTAAGTGTGGTGGTGGGTGAAGATATTTGCAGTTTTCCCTTGAACACCGACCCTGAAGAGAATTGACAGCTGGATTAGAAGCTGTAGGCGCATCTTTGTTCCTCATGTCGTTGCCTAAAGCAAACACAACCCAGGCCGCTGGCCGAGGCAAAAGGGCTGTCACACACTGCCCAGAGCCACCTCATTGTTCCTTTATCTGCTGCTTCCCCTGCTTTTCTGAGCCACAGGTACCTGCAGACAACTCTAAAATATACAGCTTCTTTTTAAAGTTCCTGAAGGTGAGCAAACAGGAGTTGTTCTGAAAGTAGAGCAAGCCCCTCCTTTGTGGGGACACACTCCTGCTCCATGAGAGGCACCAGCACCAGTCTGCGCTTCACTAGACCTGGGATGCAGTACCTTTGAGGGAAACCTCCTCCATAGGATGAGATTTTGTTGTGATTGGGTAAACCAAACAGGAAAACCAGAGCTGCCTTGTTTCTAAAGTTTTCATGAAATTCAGATGTTATAAACAACAAATTTCATGCACCAGTTTAACTAGGATGAAAGGATGTTCAGCAATGTGACAACCATTGATATCCAGAAACAAAAAAACAACAACCCTGTGCATGATGCACACGCAGACCCCACTGTACCTTCCCTTTTCTCATAGCACGGGTGTTCTGATGCCACATGCCAAGAGCCTTAAGAAAATGCAAGTTCATTAATATGGAAGCTTTACAAACTAATTGTTCTTTAAAGTTGTTAACACCAAGTGCATACTTTTACTGAAAGGATGGCAACAATAAAAATTAAAACCCTCCCAGAATTAAAAACGACAATTGAGTTCTCTTCTGAAAAAAAAACCCAACCAAACAGATTCCTTAAATTACACATTTTTTTCCTTTACTCATTCATCTTTGAAATAAATCCAAACAAGAACAATGACAAGGCAAAAGACAGACTTAATTTGAGTAAGAAACTGTTTTTATCAGGGAAAAAATTGATTCAATACAGTTTGACCTTATAATGCAATTTTGCTCAGAAAGTTAAAATTTATCCTTGTTAAACAATCTGCCAGAAATCTAATTTGTAGGATGATTTTTGTCTGTCCTATAGGCTGGGATAACTGGTTTGCTGCTGCCCCTCTCCCAATCCATCTCTCCTGCTGGCACCGCAACCTTCTTAAAACTCATTTTCATAGTTATTCAGCTGATATCTTGAGTGATCCCTGCATAGGAAGACAGACCTGATAAAAGAAAAATATGCCAAGTTTTGTGCATGTCTTCAGGCAACACACCACAATTATGGAGAGCACTTGGAGAGATCGTGGAGACAACGACTGCATGGGTGTTGGTGGACCCACAAGGTCCACATGCCCTGACCATGTGCACAGACATCCAGAAACCCCCCTGAGGGCAGTAGGAGAGGGGGGACGTCCGTCTGTTTGTGGCAAGAGCTGTGGGGCTCCCCCAAGCCCTTGGATGGGGGCCCTTTGCTGTTCCCTGACAGAGCCCCTGATGGGGCTCCTGCGGGTGTTTGAGGGGGCTGTGGGTTGGGATTGAGGGGGCTGTGGGCTGGGGCTGAGGGGACTGTGTGCTGCCCTCGGCAGAGCTGATGCTTGGAGAGTACCCCTGCAGTCACCTGCAAGAAAATCTCCTTAATAACATCCCCAAGTGCTGGAAAGCAACCAAGACAGGGGCCAGAGAATACAAAAAAGCCAACGACTGTACTGCAGATAAGACAGGGAAAAAAACATGTGCTGCCTGAGGAAATATTGTTACAGGGGAAAGGAGCTTCCTACAGCAAACAAGGATTTGGATACTCCAGTAACAAACAGCGACAGTGCATTAGCAGCAGCGGTGGCCACAGGGATCAGCGCTTATGCAGTGAGAGTTTTAGTCCCTGTGCTATTAACTGAAGCAGTGTTTTATATGTGTCTAAATATACCTGCACACACCTGGAAATGCACATCTGCTGGTGGCTGCTCCACCCATGGGTGGTCCCCAGACACCCTCAGCCCCACAGGGCTGCCCCATCCCTGGCTATAGGGACCAAAGCTGGCCCCTGATACCCTGGGGCAGTGGCCAGACCTGTCCAAGGGCCAGTGCAGCCTGGGCCAGACAGCCCAACAATGCCTGGGACATCTCCCAGCTGGTACCTGGCAGCCTTCACTCAAGGAAGGCAGCTCTCAGCTCGAGGGGTGCTTTGGGGCAAAATGACTCCCAGTTCTCTCCTTTAACAGCTAAAACAACTCATTTCAGAACCCCCAGACCACCCCCAAAGCACTTCACCACTGTGTGAACTGGCAAGTAAAGGCCTGCACTTTGGAACAGCTTTATTTAAGTCAATTCTTCTCTCAACACGAATCCTGTGTTAGGTGTTGCTACTCCTCAGTAACACTGGGCAGACTGACACATTTAAGAGCTGCCTGGAAAATAAGGTCTTATGTGAGCACAGTGTAAAAATCAGAGCTAATTACTGCTAAACGAGTAACATGGAACTACAACATGTGTTGCTGCAATCAGAGAGGAGCAGTTAATAAACCTGATTCTGAAATGCAGATTAAACTCAATGTCTTCATTTCAGTGCTGGGCTTTAGGCTGCCCCACAGCTCTCTGGATGGGATCCAAAGCCTGGCAGTACATGTTGTACATCCCAACCACTTAATGTACTTCATACACTCAAATGCTTTAAAAGCCATAAAAAACCATTCCCAAGATCTAATGCAATGTCCTCTGGCTCCTAGGAAACAAGGAGCCCTGCCGCTGCTTCCCCATCGAGGCCATCATTTCTATCCACTTAGAAGCTCGTTCTCAAGGAAAACAATTTACTCTGAGTTAAAGACTACAGGAATATACCACATCCCCAGGTAAAGTGCTCATGCTTTGTTATCACCAGCTACTATCAAAACATTTACATCCTCCTTGTTTGTGTATGGCTTCGGTGCCCAGGGCACCTTTAACCTTCAATGTTTTAAAATTTGCATATCTTAGCAAATTCCCCAAAAGAAATGCAGACACGGATGTCTGGGAACAGGGTTTCTTGTTTTACTTTTATTCCATGGACCTTTACAAATGGTCCACAGAGCGCCCAGGAGCTGGAAACCGCAGGCTGCAAACCACTGTCACAGATCTCCCGGGCAGAATACACGGGCAGCATTCATCCCCTCGACCCTGCGGGCAAGAAGTTCCTAATTACCTTGTTACTGGATCCCGGTAACTGCAGTCAACAGAGTTCAAGGCAGATTTTCATCTCTCTGAACCTCTTCTGAACTCTCTTTTAGTCATCACAAAAAGAATACTGTGAGTATATGCAGAGGTGGCAGTTTCCCAGTGCAGTGTCCCAATGGGCTGCACCAGAACACTCCGGGTGGGGGGGGGTTACCACAATCCTGAGGGACTAAAACTTACTACAAATGCTCCTGAGGCTTCCCAGCACACTCCTCAGCAGAGGCCCTGCAGGTCTCTGGTCCCTCAAGACAAGCAGAGTGAGGGGCAGAGGGCCAGCCTGGCGTTCCCGGCCGCTCTCACATGATGTTTTCCTCCAGCTCTGGGATGAGCAGCGTCAGGCAGCGCCCGGCCGAGCCCAGTGCCAGCCCCTCCAACTGTCAGACAGCACCATGTCTGCAGCAGCTGCTGCACTTGGAATTCCTACTGAAACACGGGGCAAGCGCACATTTGCTTCTGCTCTCCCTGCAGCTGTAAATATTCTCATCTCATTATGCCCCTCCATTTTTTCTTAGTGTTAAATACATAAATTTATTTCCTCCTCTGTACAGTTCACTTTCGTTGCCAAAAATGAAGAGCCATGCACTCGGGCTGTGGGACTGGGATGTGCCTGACCGTGGGGTGTTCAGCCTCCTGTGACACCTCGTCAGGTGCAGCACAGGGCTCAGCACGGTCTGGTGATCAGGACTCAGGTCGGGAGGATTTTTCCCTTTGCCTTTAGGGGAGCAGGAACATGTACGTGACCCCAGGCACCTTCCCACAGACCAGAAGCATCCCCCAGCTATGCAATGTGGTTTTATTCCCCGCAAAGCATAGGCATTTCATGTGAATACTTTCAGAACTGTGGAAAACATGCCAAACTCAAGACAAAAGAAGCCTGTCAGTCCCACCTTGAAAAATCACCCCCCAAAATTCTGCATTCTGAAAATACAGGGTATTTCTACAAAACTTGGATCCTGGAGGTTACACCTGAGTGTGTCAGACGTGAGCACAATGAGCCCATTTCTGTGCAGTCACCACCAGGCTCATTTCCACAACACCAGTTTTCTGCAATGCACAGCACACTCCGTTTTTCACACTGCACACAGTATGTTAGAGATACAACAGCAATTCTTGCTCTCTGATAGTAATCTCCTTCCAGAAAACACCCTGACGGCATATTTAATAAAGGAAAAGCTTTCTTGGGAGTCCCTTCTGAGACAGCAAGCTCCTTCTCCCACCACAGTGGTTACAGTGCCACTGGTTCTGCCTCTGCTATGGCGGAGTACGTGTGAACCCCCACCTCAAGCACGCTCCACTGGCACAGTGCAGGTATCTGCAGGTCTCTGACTTAAAAGCTGTTTTAAGAGCTTGCAAGCATCCACTGCTTTCAGTAACCACCTAAACTTTGAACCAATTCAAATTCAAAATAATTATTTCCCAACACTTCATCAGAAAGATCTACCACGCAGCAGAAGAGAGCAAACTCACCACTGTGGTGCACTTCGCTCCAGCCTAAAACCTTCTGGGAAAGCACAGGCTGGTGATGCAACAAATTAAGTCTAATTACGAAACTGCTCTTGCAAGGTTATTGATCCTCCAGGCACAACCCGTCAGGATCCTGGGGTGCCTGTGTAGGGACCAGCAGGAGCCCCAGCTGCCCCGTGCAGGGGCACTGCCAGAGCCAGGATGGCCTGTCCTCAGAAACCCCGAGCCAGAGTCCTCATAGGGTGCAGAAGGCAGAGAAGACCCAGAGCACCCTGCAGGCTGTCACCCAACCCGATCCCTCCTCTCCCAGGGGGAGCCACATCTGCTTCTAGCACATCCTGAGCCTCAGGCTGGGGTTCCCCACAGCAGGGTTACTTCCCCAGGGACACTGCTGGCAGTAAGGTACTGTGTCCCTGCTGCAGCATTGCCCCTAACACCCGGACGGGTTCTGGGCTGTGACGGGGTGCACATGGCCGTGGGGACACGCGCGGTCCCGACCCCGTCAGCGTGGAGGGGAGCGCGGCTGGGCGGTGCTGAGTGCCCGTTCTGCTTGCAGTGTTCCAGGGATCACACACTGACACTGCTGGGATGCAGCCCTCAGCTCCTACGGGGGCCATCCTCTGCAGGAGAGGCTGAAGGTTTGGGGAGAATCACCAAACATCCGATCAGGTTCAGTCAAAGGAGAGATACAGGAGGATTTTGTATGGACAGAGTATCCCAATTACTGCTGCCACTGACAAACACCAGAGCGCACACAGAGGTCAGCGATCCAGCCGTCACTGCTTGAGGTCATCCTCCTGCAGCAGCATAAACCCAGGATAAACACTCAGACCCAGCAGGCCCATGTGTGCCACTCACTGCCCGTCCCCAGGCCGGCACCGACCCCACGCCAGCCGGGGCAACCTGCCCAGCTCCCCGCCCAGCCCCCGCGCCCCCCGAGGGTCGCACACCTCTATGGGCAGCTGTCAGAAATGCAGCTGCTCTGGGAAAGTCTCACACCGAGCTGCGCCAGCCCGCTGGGTCTGTTTATTTATGCTATTTTTATACCACTGCGGTAGCACAACCCGAGCTCCTGAGCACTGGCTGCACCGCTCTGTGCGTGGTTCTACACGAACTGCTGCTCAAAGGAGAATGGGAAAGCTTCTTGGTTTCCATCAATCCACCAACACCACACCAGGAAAGCATCTCCACAGAAGTCCAGGGGACGAGAGCTGAGAGCAGGAACGTGCTACTCACTGCATGCAGAGACATTACTGGAATAACCCCCGGCTCTCCCTGAGGCCCCTGGAATAAACCCTTGGCTCTCCCCAGGTCCCAGTGCCGACCCCATCACTGCAGGCAGAGCCACACTTCCTGCTGGCACAGCTCAAGGAGGCGCACGGAGCTCGAAGCGGTGAGGACACCAGTGGGTGCTGATCATCCTGACCATGCTGATGCAACAAGCTTTCCATTTAAATTTGCTAAATTTCTTAAACTGCTACACAGGATGTCCCAGAGCCAAATGAATTCTCCAATTAAAAACTGTTGCTTAGCAACAGGGCTTGAGATGCAGGAGAGCAAAGAGGGATGCCCACAATGGCACCAGGAGTTGCCTCTGCCCGCAGCCAGCGTCAAACCCCCACTATTTAACACTTATTAACGACTGATGTAATTTACAGTGACTTCAAACACTTTAAGGTGTTCTGACTGTGCTGTGGTACCAACTGGTCACCGCCGGAGCTGAGGCCGCTCTGCCGGTGTTCCCTCAGCCAGGGGCTCTGCCTGTAGCCGACACACAGCCTGAGCCACAGCCAGAGAACCATCAGCCAAGGCTCAACAGCGCAGCTGCAACACATGAAATACTTCTGATCCAAAACAAACATGCAAACACCTCCCTCTGTTAGGGAGTACGAATTCCTCCTGGCCCGGCGCGTTAGAACCCGAGCAGGAGGATGGCTGTGATGGCTGTTACGTACCATCGAGTATTGCCTGTAAATGGTAAAACTATTTATCCTGATGCCCATGTGTTTTACAGGAAAACATTTAACTCCCTGTAAGCTATGGTTTCCTTTTTAAAAATAAACTGTTCACAGGCACTTTGTGTCGTGGCTGGTTTGCCAAGCACACATTCAGAGAAACTTTTTTAGTATTAAACAAAAAAGAGTTACAGGACCTATTTTACTGCCTTGAAGCATGCAGACTGCAGTCCCTAAGCCGGTCAGTGGTCCAGAGGCAGGGCAGCAACTGCTGAGGCCCATCCAAGGTCAAGGCACAGCCTGTTTGGAGACCCAGCCCAACAACCACCGGAGGAGGGGTCACTGCAGCCCAGCTCTGCCACCGCCCCAGTGCACAGCCAGCCACCCTGGTGCTGTGGGACTGTGGGTGCCTCTCCCACACATAACCAGCTCCTGGTTCATGGGCAAACCCAGTGCTGGGAGCAGTGCTTGCTGATGAACCCACTATCAGACTGCTCACCTCTGCCTGCCAGGCGCTGCGGCACCCCCAGCTCACGGCACAACAGCCTGCCAAGGAGGTGCTGTGCGCTTGGATACTCCCAAAAAACTTCCAGGTGCAAGAAGAAGACCTGCTGGTGGCAAACACCCTCCAGGGAAGGAGGTGAGGGCACCTCCCCTGTGAAGCCCCCTCAGCCCCCTCCAGGCTGGTCTGTGCACAGGAACACTGATAGCAGCACACAGTGTTCGCTTTTCTAAGTGAATCTTTTCATATCAAAACACACTGAAGTGACCACTTAATGACATCTCTGCGTGTGATTATTGTACAGAAAAGCCTCAACCCCTCTAATTGATCATCTGGCTCGCACAGCTAATGGCACTCCTGTGGGAGCTGTCCTATTGCCATGAAATCCAACAGGATTTAAAAAAAGAAAGAAAAAAGCAAACGGAGCGAGCAGACTGCCAGCTCGAAACCAGAAGGAGACACCAGCAGAGCAGCAAACCCCTTCTCACTGCTCCTGCAGTCTGCGGGTCGCTCCTCCTCCAAGGAAGCACAGAATGATCCATAGCACCAGCCCAGGGGGACAGCAATGTGGATGGGGACAGGGATGGGAATGGGGATGCAGAGGGGAACGTTCACACTGTGACACATTGCTTTGCACCCACAGCAGTGTCACCAAGTGCCTGTCCTGCACAGGTCACTCTGTGACCCAGGGTAAGGTGGCTGCTGGGACTACCCCAAGCCACCTGAATCTTCACTTTGTAACAGCCATTGGCAAATGCATCAGGAGCCTATGGAAATACAAATATTTGTTCATGTCCATTTCAATTTATATACATTTTTATTCATATTTATAAACATTTAGAAGTTATAATAAAATATTTAATACAATTTGGGATTGATCTTGGTATTATTACAAATATTTGTATATCCACATGTCTGTATACACACACAGTATGTATCAATCCATCAGTAGTTATACTGGCAGTCCCAGGACACACAAACTCAGCAGACTGCACTAGACCAACACTAGACTTCCTCCCAAGTAACATCCCCACCTGCCTTCAGCCAGTGCAGGACAAGGGAATTATGTTTTTCCAGGTCCCTACAGGAAAAGCAGACCCTCCACAAAGGGGGTATGTACCCCAGGGAACAGCACATGGGTCACACTGGCATTAGGAACCACAAGCCATTTCCAGGGAGAACTTCAGCTGCTCCCTGAACTCCCAATGCCACCAAATCCTCTTAGAGCAACCTCTGGTAATCTGTGCGATCCTTACTCAAGCGTGTAATAACTCCCACTTTAAGAGCAGAATGAATGACTTTAGGTCCAGACCAAGGAAAACACATGGCAGATTTGCTCTGTTGACCGGCGCAGTGCCTCGTGGTGCCGCACCAGCAGCTGGAACAGCACAGAGCCCAGCAGGTACCGGGATCACACTGATCCACACTGCTGCTCACGGCTGTAATCCCTGCCAGCGACTCCACCTGAAACCAGCCCCTCCGCCTCCCACCACCGCTCTCAGGCTCTCAGCAGTTCCAAGGGAATGACTGGAATGAGCAGTGAGCTGAAGGTCCATCAAGTCCCACTGCAACTGTTTAATGGGTGAGCTGAAGCATAATAATTATTTAATAATATTTTCAGGTTTATAATTTGTTTTTGTGTATTTGGTGGTATGAGAGAAAATGGGCACATTGTCGAATGCTGCACCCAAACTGGAGGAGCAAACAAAAAGCCCTTGTTCAGTAGAGCTGCTAGAACAGGTCAGTGCTATTTATGGCATATTTAAAAAGGGAATCCCATATAAAGGAGGGCACCATGTGTGTTATCATGTACTTTCTACACAGTTATGTAGTTTAAAATTGTTTTGGAACCTGCCCTGGCTGGCTGCAGGGCCGTTCCCACTGCCTCCATCACTGCCACCCAGGGCACGCGCTTCACTATCCCACTGGCTCAAGCAGAGACTTCTTAGTTATTTAACCTAGGTTCTAAGGTAGACATCTGCACATACATATCTGTGAAATACCCCAGATGTAACTGTTTTCACTTGGTTTTGCAGCACACTGGCATTTTCAGTCTCTCCTGCCTGGCGCAGGGAGGTGATGGCAAGTGACCTGCACTGGGCCATTGGTGTCCTCACCCAAGCACAGATGCACAGGAGTCTCCATTAGTGGTGCTCTACCTAAACTGAATTCTGTAGTTTAAAAATAAACCCTTCCTTTTGTCATTTCAAGAGAGAAACTGCCATCCCCTGCTGCTGCCTCTGCAAACAGAGGGTAGCTGAGGCCCAATGCAGCGAGTGGGATCCGGCCACCAGCGGGACATGGGGTGGCACAGCCCGGCAGGAGTGATGCCACTCTGCTGCTCCAGTTACAAAGTTCTTCCCAAACAGTATAAGCACAACACAGAGCACTACACAGAACCTTCACAATAAATTTTCCCTGGAACATACAGGACAGCAAAGCAAACAAGCAGCACGAGATGGACAAGATACCATCGCTGCGCAGATCCTTCTGCACAGAGCCCAGGACTGAGCCCACTGGGGGTACCCACTGCCAGGGACTCCCAGCCCAGGCACCCCCGAACGCTGCCTTTAGCTCCCAGTGATGCCCACAGCCACAGCATCCCCCCACCTGTCCTCTCACACAGGGCACCTGGCCCTTCCAACAGGACCAGCATCCCCTGCCTGCAGCTGGATGCAACCAGGGACAGAGTGATCCCTTGCAGATGTGCACAAGCAGTTGAGGTAAGCTCTAGAACAAGGACCAGGAGGGAGAGAAGGAAAGAGAAACGATCCCTAAACTGATGCACTGTTACCCCCCCAACACCCATGACTTTCACTAGTGCTTTTTTGCAGGGGAGGTGTTTCATTTGTCCCGAAAACCTCCTCCCAGTAGCGCCCTCGCAGGGTTGGGTTCGAGCAACTGGCACGTTTGAATCTCAGCAGGTGTCTGATCCACCTCCATCCCAATGAACACCTTGGCTGCAGAGGGCTGAGGCCCCAGGTGAGGTGAGGACAGGGACTGCAATGTGAGACGTCAGCAGGCGGGCACTGCCAGCGCCGGCGGTTCTGGCTGAGGGCAGTGCTGAATAACACAAAAATCAACGTCACATCGATAAACTGCTCTCTCTGTCCAACAGCACACCCACAGCCTCCTCCAGCAGGCTGAAGGTCAATGCCTGTCAGTATTTATGTCTGGATTTTTATGGGAGAGAGGTTGCTCTAAAAGCATTACTGAGAACTGCAGTCCCACATCCCAGTCACTGGAAATCACTGCTGGAATCGTATCCTGAAAAACCAACATATCCACATGTTTGGGGCTTTTATTGATGGGGTTTACTTAAGAATTCCACCTTTCTCTATTTTCTTGCTATCCTTTTTGTTGTATTTCCCCCTCGCTTTTAGCAAATACAGTATCTTGATATGGTGTTTTAAATACAATTAGAATACATTTGTCAGGCACATATTTTACTGGCTGAAACTATTCCTAAATTTGACTAAAAGTTACCTAACACCATTAGTGGGCATAATTGTCAGAATATTATCTTATTCAAGTGAAGTGAAATGATAAATTCTGACTAAAATATGGAAAGTTTATTAAACTTTATTTCAAAATAGGATTTCAGCTTACAACTGAGCACAGGCAAAACAAAGTGTTCTGAGGAGGAAAGGACAGAACGGGAAATCTCACAGAATCACAGAATTACAGACTAATTTGAGCTGGAAGGGACCTTAAAGGTCACTCAGTTCCACCCTCTGCCATGGGCAGGGACACCTTCCACTAGCCCAGGTTGCTTCCTAAAGCAGGAAATTTCTAATTCCTTCCTAAAGAAAAAATTTGCCAGGATCTGTACTTCTTACAGATAAATAAAACATTTCCCTGAAACCAAGGTCAGTCACTCAAATTGGAACCGTTTTGGGAATCAATACCAAAGCCTGGAGAAATGATTTCAAATTCATCTCTGCTCTGAGATGCCACTGTCCCTGGAATGTGGAAAGCAAAGAGTGAATCTTCCCAAGGTGAACACCAACAGTGGGGCTCTGACCCACCTGTGCACAGGTATAGAAGGGATTAGTGGCACTGTGGGAAGCAGTGGCTGTTTTTACCCGGAAAAGTGAAGAGCTGCTTTCTCAGCACTAAAGACTTTACCCAAGAATTCATAAAGGATCACAGGTTTGAATTAGCAGCTTGAGAAAAGATCTTGATTCTCTTTCAGCAATGCCACACTAAAATCTCTGTCGAGCCACATGCCCTGCTGCTCCATGTGTTTGTGGAAGAGTTGGCTGGCATCTGACAAAATAAACCTGGCACCTTTTCCTTGGTGGAAAACCCACAGCCTGCAGGGCATGGCCATCCCATGAATCCCTCAAAGGAGCACAGAGAAGTGACCTGATTTTCAGGAATGCAAACAGCTCCTGGTCCCCGGCCCCACACGTGTAAGAGACATTTTACACCACCAGAAACTGCCTTAGATGGAAACATACTGCTTTGATCACATTTAAACCTTTCTACCTAATTACAGCACACCCCTGGCACTGCCACAACAACCCCGAGCAGTGGCTGTGGAGGGGACAGGGACAGCTGTCAGGGGTCTGGGACAGAGGCCTCAGGCATCAGAGAACGAACAGGCTTTCAAAGCAGCCAGGAGAACCCTGTGGGTGCCACCACGGCACAGGGGTGCCACAGCTGAGGACAGGCTGCCTTTGGCAGTTGACAGAAAGTTCTGCCTCTGGCAACCAAAAACTCAACACTTCTGGCCCTTTCTGTACAGTTTGCTTACACGATCATTAAATTTAGGCCATTCAGTCTACTCAGTAATAAAGAAAAGGAGAGACTGAAATAGCAGGCACAGGCATACAGGACAGACACTGCAGGAGGCAGGGTGCACACCACCCGGAGGGCACCGAGTCCCAGAGCAGTTTAGTCTGATGTCACTGCACCACAAAACACTAAGCCTGCAGATTAATTTCCCTGGGGGGTTCAGTCTGAGGTACATGAGGATGTTGGGGTTGATGGACCACTAACATCCATCACAGAGGACAAAAGTTGGACGTGGAGTCACTTAGAGCAGCAGCATCAGGTGCCACATGCAGCCCTGAGGTCGCCAAAGCACCAGCACAGGGTGACCCACAGGAGTGGTGACCCGTGGAGGTTTGCCTTTATCTCACAGCTGCCACCACCGAAAGCACAAACCCACAAACACACCTGAGTAAAGCAAGTGGACTGTCCCTGTCCAACAAGAACTTTAGAAACTGACAAAAGCTGAAGAATTTCTCTTTGGAAAAAAAAATTCAGGAAATCTTTAACAACTTCTAAGAAAAAATTCCACCTGTTTTCCACAAGAGGAAACTCAGTGAAGCCAATGGCTTCTGCTTCTGACAGGACTGTGATTTCTACAAAACACACCTTCAAAATCAATGCCCAGCCCCTGTGCAGTCAGGGCAGCCCCCTGGACCGGCGAGCAGGGACTGCCAGAGCCCAGAGAAAGGCACCTGCGCTGGCAGGTACACACCCGGGGACAAAGCAGTATTTAATGCAACTATTCCTAATGGGAGCAAGAATGCCGAGGGAGCAGCTGGCCCACACACCCCACCGGAGCACAGCAGTGTCACTGTGTGATGACTGTGGCTGCGGGGCGGGGGCTGGCAGGAGCTGCTGTGAGCGCTCCTACGCTAACGAAGCAGTAATTAGTGAGCACAACGCACCAGCCCAGGGCAATGCCAGCTGCCCCAGGGTCAGCAAGAAACCCAGATCCGCACACGTGTCACCCCTCCGAGGCTGTGAGCACACAACTACAACCCTTCCCACAGCCTCACATTACAGCCCTGAACACGGGAGCCACGGCAACCAAACAAGAGATCCACAGCAACGAGATTCTGCATGACTTAATCAGCAACTCAGAGGAATAAATGAACCTGAGCACACACACACCTATGAGTAAGGTCAACACTCGAGCCTCACACCCAAAGGCACCTCCAGATCAGCAACAGCCCCTGAAGCTGCTGCCGCCCACTCCAGGGCACTGCCACATTCCCCCACAAAGGGCACTGCCACGTGTCCATGCCAGGTACCACCACATCCCACCCCAAGGCAGCACCACATCCCACCCCAGGGCGCCCCCAAGTCCCACACATTTACTCTTTATTTCTGTTGGTTGGCAATTAAATATTCCTGTCCTTTTGAATTTTTTCTTTTAAAGCTAATTCCGTCTGGTTTGAAGTGAAAATCAAAGAACAATCATTGAAGATAAAGACCAGGCTGACAGAAAGCTAGCCTTGCATCTTTCCTTAAATGTGCAAGACAGAACAAACACAGCTCTTCTCCTTTTCCTCTCAACTGCATCATGATTATCATGTAAGTAGAATCATTAGCTTTGGCCTTTTTTTCTGCACGTGCAGACACATGCAAACATAACACTTGAACTTCATATCCTACCAAAGGGGGAAATCTTTCTCCTCAAGTTAGACTGATTACTGGAAATCATATATAAGAGTAAGTTTTATGTAAAGGAATGGTGAACGCACTGCAAAAGGAAACAGGGAAAGGGCTCACTGTATGCACACAACTCCCAGGGACATCTGACAGAGAAAGGTAAATAAGTTAACCATCTTCCACAGGATTGCTCTTTCGCCCATCTTGCTGGCTACTGGGTGTTGAAGGAAAGGTGTTTCAAGCGCAGAGGATTTGGTGGAATAGAGAGAGTACACATGAAATTTGTCAGCAAGCAAGTCCTGAGACAGGAGGGACATGCAATAATTCAAGTTTTTAAGAGACCTGGAGGCCAGCTCTGTTTGGTGGCGGAAAGAGATGCTCATCAGAGAGGAGAGTAAAGCTTTGGAGAACCATCAAAACCAGTGCCATTCCCAAAAAAAAGGGCAGGGAATAAAATAGAAGATTTAGATAGGTAAGCCAGCACCAGCATGGCACTGCAAAGGGCTCTTTCTGGCCACGGAGAGAGCATGGCCAATGCAGATGAGGTATCTGTGCAAGCAAAATAGACATAACATTGAATCTAAAATACAGGCTCTGGCACAAGCACTTATGGCACACCTAAAGCCTGACAGAAGAAAACCTCTACAAGTGAATAGGAAGCAAGGCCCCAGAAATGAGGAGAGCTTTGTACATGGCCACTGGTCACCAGCATCACACAGGGAGCCCGACAGGAATGGTACTGTGCCCTGGAATTCAGTCACTGACAGAATTCAGCACATGCAAATTAAAACAATTAAAATTAATACTTTTTACAGTGGTACACTGCCATGAAGAAGGAAAACAAGAGAGCTGCTCTCCCTGGCAGAGCCAGCCCTGCTGTAGCCTAGGGGTGACAAGTGGTTTAATTCTACAGATGAGAACCTGTTTTCCATTCTGTGTCAGTTTTCACTCCCAATCTCTGCTGGTTACTACTCATTTCCTACCAGCTCTGTCCCTATTCACTTCCAGGGAATGTTTCCCACATAGTTTGTTGAAATGCCACGTAATTAATGGTTCCTGGGCACAAGCACCACCTGAGCTGGCAGCAGCTCCGGTAGGACCTGCCTGTGGTGCTATGGGACCCCCAGACCTGGCACTTGGCAGCCCACTCCTCTGTGACACAGCAGCATTGCCCCTCCTGGGGCACTGACACCTCCCACACCCCACTGGCCCCATCCCACCCTCCCAAAAGCAGGGGAAGCACCTCAGGCTGTTCTAAATGCTCAGGATATCTGAGTAAGCCATTTGGTGGCGGCACAAGGCAAGGCCCTGAGTCAGCTCTGCATGGCCACCCCTAATACACAAAAATAACTTGTTTATTCCTCCTGAGGTGTTATTTTTACACTGGCAGCGTTGGGTAGCTGTGGCCATTTGCTGCCACTGGTCCCAGTAAGGCACGTGGTGAGGGCTGGGTGCATGAGCCCTGCAAGGTGCTGGATCGGGGACATCCCTGTCGTGCCCGGCTGTCCCATCTCGGTGCAGAGGGCTCAGTGTGGGGCTGGGAAAGGTTCCTGGATCCCGGGCGTGCACGAGAAACACCCTCAGCCACTGCCTACCCTGCCAGCTATGCCCAGCACCTGAGGAGAGCCATCCTACACCTCCCCATGGCGTCAGCCAGCACCTTCAGGCTCTCCAAGGAGCTCCAGAGGGAAAACCTCCTCCTGAGCTGCCCCTTCGATTTCTAATCATCTGGAGGAAAGCCCTGCTAAATCAAAGTGTGCCTGCAGTTCCAGTGAGGCAGAAACCACCCCTCCACGTGTACGAGCAGCATCTGTCAGCTCGGGACAGCGGAGGGAAATGGTGCGATGCTACCCTGGCTGCACCCACACCACTGCTCGCACCAAGAACCAAAGTGCAGCTCTCCCTCCACAGACCCAACATGGTCCACAGTGCATTCCCAGAGTATCCAGTTACTTTCGGGGTTCTCTGCTCTTTATCCACCTGGTTTTGGTGGATACAAGTCCAACTAAGCAAATGCAGACATCCCTAAGGGCCGGGAATACCTCTCACCAGCCACACTTGGGTAAGTGGGAACATGATGGAGCAGGACAGAGGCAGAGGAAGCTGCTGGCAAGTAAATATTGCTCAACAGGACAGCAGGATTGGGGAAAAACTGACAGAGTGGAATAACAGGAAGTTTAGTCACTTCTGGACAAAAAAAGCAAAGCGTGTGAGCGGGGTGGAGGGAGCTGAGCGGCCGGAGTGCCGGGATGGGAGGGCAGGGCAGGCATGGGACATGCTGCTGTGGGCACTGCACCCACCAGAGGAAGAGGAAACTGTCCTGCCGGGGTGCCCCACTGCAGCAAACCCTTCACAAATGCAGAAGAATCCTGCAGAGGCAGGCTCCTCTAGCTCCTGACTCAAACTGATGACCCAGTTAACCCACATCTCCAGCTCCTCCTCCGCCTTCCTCAGCACAGAGAGCACCCTAACTGCTCAGCCTGGGGTGAAGAAAACACCAGGGGAGGTAAGGAGAGCTGAAATACAGCAGTCAGAATTTAAGGATGCAGCTAATTTTGAACAATTAGCATTATCATTCAAACCCACTGCAGGAGGTGGCAGTGGCTGTGTGTGAACCACGGCCGAGGACAGGCCCCCGGTGGGCAGAGCATGGGCCGTCCCACCACAGCAACACTCTGGAGAATGTTTCCATCACAGCTGGTGATGGAATTACCACGTTTCTGGTGGCTCTCAAGCCATACTGTATTCAGACCATAAAGGCACTTTGCAGAAGGCTCAGGAGTGGGGAGGAAAGTTGAAAGGGAGATCAGATTTCCCCGATGGCAATCTTCCACACTGGAAAGTGCCCATTCCCCTTGAGGTACGGTTTGCCCTGATCACTGATGAGGGGCTAACACTGCTGGGTGTTAGTAAAGGCACTAGAAAAACACAAACCCAAGATTTTACTACATCATTCAGAGAGGAATACATAGCAAGAAAAAAGACAAATTTAAAATAATTAGAGGCTAGATAAAGAAACTCACCAAACCATGGTAAACTGATGACAAGCTTGATTAATAAAGTTGTTTACTGCTTAGGCAAATGAGGGAAGAAAAGGATATAAATAGCAAAGGGTTCAGCAGTAGAGAAATAACAAAACTTTAACGAGTTTACGGTTCAAAAATCCTGACGATAAGGGTCTGTCTATAAGCAATTCAGACTTCAGTGGCAAAAAAAGATACCAAAAAAGTTGATGTATTTGATATCGGGAGGCAAAGGGAGATCTGAAAGTCCTTAACAAAGAACAAATTGAAGCAAGCAAGTGTAGGAAAGGGAAAGTGTCGTGGGCAAACAAAGGCTGACACATCAGGTTTGTTTTACCTTGCAAGTGTGTGCTGAGGCACAGTAAAAGCTTCCTAACCAAATAAACACCCTTCCCGTCCCTGCGGGAACCACAGCAGCGGCAGACCTGGGACCTGGGCTATGGCTGGAGGCCCTGCTAGGGCGGCACCTGGGGCCTCACAGGGAGCACAGCACTGCTCCACTGTGAACCTCGGGACACACTCGCCATGTTTCCTTACAAAAATCCAACCCAAAACAAACCCAACCCTGAGGTGCTGCAGCAGCTCCACGGCAAACCAAAGAGCGGAGACATCCCAGCCGGTAGGCAGGGAAGGACACACTGCCTCGCTGAAGTGAGCAGTCACGGGCACAGCAGGGATGTCGGGGCTGTGAGGGGGCACACAGAGCATGAGCACTTGGCTTAATTTCTGACTTGGGGTGGCCACTGGCCTTGCCTGACCCGTGAGTAACAGCACAGCCCCGAGGCATGGGCTCAGCTCAGTGTCCAGCCTGCGTGCCCTCAGGTCAGCATCCACCCCCAGCACCAACCCACCCATGACATGATCCAATAATCATTAACACCGGCACACAGGAGCACTACCCATCGCTGGAAGTTTTGACCCGTACTGGGGCTGAATTCCTTGCTCAGCTCTGAGCTGCACTGCTGAGGGGGAGAAGGTGGGATGCCGGGCTCAACAGGCCCTGTCACTCACAGGTTTTTTTCTCATACAGCTTAGGAACAATTTCCTGCACTAAGTGCTTTCCAGGCCTCCTAACACTGATATTGCAGATCAATATCTTACAACGAAAAGCTGTCTGACAGGTGTGTTGTGCTCATTTAAGCGTCTCTAACAGGCAGTGCTGCTGTAATCACACACTCTGCACCTCTGCTACCTTCTACCCCAGAGGTTTGGCCTCACTCACTTTCCACATGAAACAAAATGACAATAAAAGGACAGAACAAAAGATCCACTGTAAGACAGTGTGCAAATAAAGACAGTATCTATCTGCACCAGCACAGTGAAAATAAAATTAAGGCTACAAGAAACCATCACTTGCTCTCAGGAGCTCTCTATCCCCTCTCTGTTAAAGCCTCTGTATAGGCTTTATTTTTAAAAATGCAACTCTTTGTTAAGCAAATACACACAGAGAGCAGAGACCTGCGCCATAGGAACGAGGACCCGGTGAGAGCCTGTGCGCGCTCGGAAACACGGCTGCAGGGTCAATATTCTGTGTCAAAGCCTTGAAAAGCTCAACTCTCTCAGTCACATACTGAGGAAAAAAAGTTCAGAAAAGCTTATGAAGTATGTGACAACGACATTAGAGGAGCAGAAGGAACACATAAACAGCAGAAGCTGTTTTCCAGTGTCTGTAAGCCCTCACAGAGCACCTGGGCTCTGCAGGAACGCAGAGGTGCAGACCCATCAGCCATGAACAGAGTAGGTCAGTGCACATGGACTAGTGGGAAACACAGCCGGCAGGATTTATTTTTCTAAAGTTAAATAATCACAAAACATGCCAGAACACTGCTCTGCAGTCAGAATTCCCTTTGATTGTTTATTTTCACATGGGCACTGACAACTGCCATGTCCTGTCCCAAAGCCGAGCTGTGCGGACAGTGGCAGCGTTCCGCTCCTCTGGCGGGAAGCTCAGCTCCCTGGTCCACCCCGACAGCCACCCCACAGCCAGGCAGGGGTCCCATCCCACGAGGAAGGTATGAAAGCCCAAACCCAATGGTGAAAAGGAAAGGGGGGTGATATCTGTTTTACAGAAGCAATCTTTCTGCAGGAAGCAGCATTTTCAAGAAGAATTTCTTCCCAGAAAGAGTGGTCAGGTATTGGAAGGGTGGAGTCCCCATCCCTGGAGGTGTCCACTGGATGCGGCACTCCGTGCTCTGCTCTGGTTGACAAGGTGAGGATCAGCCACAGGTTGGACTCGATGGTCTTGGACATCTTGTCCGACCTTAATAAATCTGTCATTTCTGTTACTGGCAGTTTAAGTCTGTTGTAAGACACTTTAACTGTGTTACTACCCTTCTACCCTTCCCATCCACATCGAGGTGAAGGAAATGCCACCTCTGCAGATATTATCTGAGTGTGCCTGAGCTCAAATACACGCCCATGACCTGAAGACTCAAACACTCTCGCTTGAAGTGTTCAGCCACATAGCTGGTGGGAAATGAAAAACTTTCCATGTGTGGGAGCCAACCGAGCTGATGAAACAAACAGGAACATTCAGAGGGAGGACTGGCGTATCATGATCTCATTGCAGAAGCACTTTTTCCCCAGGTTCAGCATGTCTGAGGCAGAATCAAAGCCCCGGAGATGAGAGCATTGGCCTCAGGGCTGGGCTGCAAGGCTGCCTTACAGGTACTTGCTCTTCGAAAACCCTAATTCTCTTTTAATATATTTCACACTGATCTATGAGAGGAAACAACTTATTTCTGAGTATTAAAAGGAAATAAAACGACTATTAAAACCACTCTTTTCCCTGACATTTTTTTTAATGTGAGACCGGACTGGCTCTAAACATAGTAAAACAGGAAAATAGTACAATAGCAAATGAGAACTCTTCTACCCCACAACCTCCCTACAAAGAAACAAGTTCAAGGTGAGAACTTCGCTCACCACTATGGTCAAGCCCTCAGAGCCCCAGCAAGGTGTTTCAGGGCAGTTGGAGATGTGCTGTTCCCAACAGCCAGCCCTGCTCTTCCACGGCACCATAGCCACTGGGAATCCCTGCCTTCCACAGCCCCATCACCACTGGGAATTCCTGCCCTCTGAGGCTCCCAGGGCTCAGACAGCTTTTACACAACATTAAGGAGCAGAAGCTGAACTAAGTAATTTGTCAGACGATTAAAAAAGAATTTGAGCAGTCACTCAGTAACACTTAATTATTTGTCATTTAAACAGAATAGAGAAAAAAGAATGTAACAACTACGGGTAGTGCTGGACAACTGACCTGTGGCTGTACTCCAGACAACAAAAAAATCCAGAAATGCCTTCCAAATTTTAAATCTTAAATATGCGTGTATTTTTAGCAACATTTATTTTCAATTTGTTTAAGCACAAAAGAATTTATTAATTCACAAAAGGTCTTTGCAGCTGCTGAAGGCTCCGTTTTACCTAAAAACCCTAAGTAAACACACAAAACACACAGCCTGAAAAAAACTTGGAGGAGCCACCCAGCACCAGTGGCTGCAACTGCTGGAATAATGCACAGCAAGGGCAAGGATTTGAGAGACATGTGATGAAACTGCTGGTGTCTAAGGGCCACTTTATCTCCCTGCTGTAGGCAGGGTCGCAGGGTGTACCACGATGACAACTCTCTGTCCTCCCAAAGCCACCTCTCATCCCGAGGGGAATTCCCATGGAGGTACCCAGTGAAGTCCCTCTGGGTACCTGCTGCCTCATGCCACGCTGAGCAGTGGCACGTCCTGCACATCCTGCAGGCCAAGGGCTGTGCCCCCTGCTAGACCTGGGCAGTAACACCTCCAGTGCCACTGCCAGCCCCTCCAGGTGCTGGGAGATGTCACTGTCACACCTCCAGTGCCACTGCCAGCCCCTCCAGGTGCTGGGGAGGTGTCACTGTCACACCTCCAGTGCCACTGCCAGCCCCTCCAGGTGCTGGGAGGTGTCACTGTCACACCTCCAGTGCCACTGCCAGCCCCTCCAGGTGCTGGGGAGGTGTCACTGTCACACCTCCAGTGCCACTGCCAGCCCCTCCAGGTGCTGGGGAGGTGTCACTGTCACACCTCCAGTGCCACTGCCAGCCCCTCCAGGTGCTGGGGAGGGTCACTGTCACACCCTTAAAGACTGACAGCAGCCCTCCTCTCCAGACTCAGCCAGCATATAGGGAATGGAATTCAGAAAAATACTACTTTCCAAAAAAATATTAAAACCCGACCATCAAAGTACTGCAAAAACAGGCGCAGCAGTAATGTCTGTCCTATGTACACAGCAAGGGAGGCCCCCCAGCCAACCACAGCTTGATCAGAACATTCACACAGAGGAAAGTCAGACAGAGAAGGGATGTTCCAGCTCCAGAGCCCTGATGGAATCAGCAGCGGATAAAGTGTAAAACCCAGAAAGTCATTCTGACATCATTTACGTAATTTACATCATAAAGTTTAATTTTTAAAAACTGTCATGTGAAATAAAATAGATTAATACTGAGGTCAGCTATTTTTCAAACTAGTATGGTTAATAACAGAGAACATACAGAGAAGTCAAAATGAAATCACTTTGTGTTTCCCTCACGTCTTTGGAGGGACAAAACTCTCCTTACCCCAAAGCCCAGTTCCCGTTCAACAAAACAGGAGCACTTCCCCTGCCTCTCTCCCACGTGCTCTTCGGGGGCTCCCTTGGTCTCCTCCGTGCTGCTCAACCAATGCCAAAGAGAGAGCAAGGGCAAAAACAATGGGAAAACCAGCCTGACTTAAAAAACTCTGTGTGACACAGACAGAAAGCTAGGAGCAAGCAACACACCGTGATGAGTAAATCACCTAAGAGCTGGAACACGCCTGGCTACCTGCACTATGCCAAGACACAGAATCCCAGAATTCCTGCGGCTGAAAAAGCCCTCCCAGCCCATGGATCCCCCCTGTGCCCATCCCCACCTTGTCACCCAGCCCAGAGCACCGAGTGCCACGGCCAGGCCTTCCTGGGACACCTCCAGGGCTGGGCACTCCAAACCTCCCTGGGCAGCCCCTGCCAAGGCCTGACCACCCTTTCCAGGAGGAAATTCCTCCTGATGTCCAATCTGAGCCGCCCCGGCCCAGCTGGAGGCCGTTCCCTCTCCTCCTGTCCCTTGTTCCCTGGGAGCAGAGCCCGACATCTCCCCCGCTCCCCCTCCTGTCAGGGAGTTGCAGAGCCAGAAGGTCCCCCCGAGCCTCCTTTGCTCCAGGCTCAGCCCCCCCAGCTCCCTCAGCCCCTCCTGCTGCTCCAGCCCCTTCCCAGCTCCGTTCCCTTCCCTGCACACGCTCCAGACCCTCCCTGTCTTTCTTGCAGTGAGGGGCCCAGAACTGGACACAGCCCTCGAGAAGGGGCCTCACCAGTGCGAACTGGTTTGTTTGCCCAGCACACGACACGTGTATTCCAGATAACTGAACCATTACACAGCACATGTCCCTGCTCCCAAGCCCCGCGGGCTCACAGCTAACTAATGAATACCACCACCTCCCCGTGCCTGTGTGCCAAACGCTGCCATCGGGATCCAAACCCACCACGGGAACCTCAGAGCAGATCTACTTCAACTCCATGACTCTCTCAAGCAGTTTGCACCTCCTGACCCCCACCTTCCTTCAGAGAACCTTGCTCATGTTATTAATCTGTGATGTTCCTATACATACAGACACATATATCCGGTATGCAATGAGCATATATACACAGTCTATAGTGTCTACATGCACAGACCTACAGCCCAGAGTAAAACTAAAAATAGTTCACAAGCATAACAAGTAACTTTAACCTTCCACTGTAGCTACTTTTTCAGTGTCTAACCATTCAGGTATCTAAAATTATCAGAAACATCTAAATCATAAATGTGTGACAAACACTGTGTAAAAATATTTTACATTGTTACAGACATTAACAGTCTTCAGCCACTGGCCTGAAACATAAAGAGGAGACTTCACTTTCCCAATTTTCAGTGCCTGACTTAATGAAGCCAAACGCTAAAGGATCCCAATAAGGCAAAACTATTTGTGCTTCCCTCCATAGCAAAACAAAATAAATCCATCAACAACTGTTACTTTTCAGATATATTTAATCACCCCAGTAGCCACACTCGGAACTAGGTGCAAAAAACCCATTGCAAAGAGCTGGCAGAAACTGGGAACAAACACCTTTTCTCAAGGAGGAATCTGGGAGCCTGTCTGCATGCCGCATCCCCGGGGCACTGCCTGAGCTGTGGGTTCTCCCATCTCCTGGGCTTTACTTTTGTTTCCCCCAGCTCCCGTCTGCTCGCACTGTTCAAACACAGCCCTCTCTCCTGTGCCATCTTCCACATGGTGTAACAGCACCTGACCTCTTCAAACCTCGTGCCTTTTGTCTCTTCTCTGTCTCTCCCTTTAATTTCTTTCTCTCTCCTGCCTTCTCTTCTAGTTAGAGACTTAATCACCTCCTTACACATTTTACTTGGTGTGCTGAGGAACTCCCGTGGTCACATCACCACCTCTTTCCCTCCAGCTACTTTCTTTTCTCACTTTCCTCTGGTATCTCCACCTCTGTGTGCTCTGAACGTGCCCCTCACCCATGGGTACCTCCCCTGGGACCTTTCTGCTACCTTTGGGTGCCTCTCCAGAACCTCTGCAAGAGGGTCCTTGCTTAGCCCATCAATCTTCTTCTATTCAACACACATTGGAGTTGACTTGTTACTTATTTAACAACTGCATGCAGAAAAGTTAATTTCTCACCAGCATTCACACATTTTCTATGCCTTTAGCTTATTTTTCCCAAAGAGTTCACTGAGCTTCCTTGCAAACCTCTCTCCACTCAGCACCAACACTGCCCTGTGTATTCCAGCCTTTGGCAGGTGAGAGCACTGCTCCGCCTGCACATTTATGAAATGATCACCACCAGTGTTTCCTGAACACAAAATGCTACATGCAAATAAGCTGCTACAAGTAAGTTACATGGGGAAAAAGAGTTTAAACACTTCTAAACACTTTTCCCAGCCATGTTTTAAATGACTGTCCAACCCTACACTGCCCCGACCTTTGCTGGTGCCATTAGGAAAGGGCAGTAGTTTTACTTACTTTGCAACAAAAAACCAAGTTGACTTTGAGGTCTGGAGACTCCTTTAACTCCTGCTCTCAAAAGTTTATAATCATTTCCAAAAGTGCCAGTTTTAACCAACACTGCATGGTGTTACTGTTCTAACAATGCCTCACTTCCTCCTGTTCAGTCCAGCCACAGCAAAGACCAAACCGCCCGGTCCTGGCCACAGTGAGCTCACACTTTGCTGCAGGTCTATTTTGCCAGCTGCAGCTCCACACACAGTCACTTCTGAGCAACAAATGCCTGGCCTGGTGAGGGGTTCCTCGGACCAATCAACTCCACCACAACCCCCCCAGCATCACTGGGAAATATTTAAATCATAAATGGGGTTTTTTTCCTATGAAAAAATTCCTTGTGCTCCACTGTCAACAAGAACTTTGCATTGTAAGGTACTTTACAAGCTGCCATATCCATCCATCCATCCATCCATCCATCCATCCATCCATCCATCCATCCATCCATCCATCCATCCATCCATCCATCCATCCATCCATCCATCCATCCCCCGCATGCCTTGTGCAAGGGAAGCATCTCACTGTGCTCCACAGACATGAGGTGCAGCTGCAGTGTTCAGGCAACAACTTGAGTAAGTAACAAGGTAAGGAACACAAAGAACTGACTCTTCTGTTTCCTCTGAGGTGTGTCTAGTGAGTGTGAACTCTTTAATCCTTCAGTGTGCCCAGCCAGGGGCTCTCCCAGCTCAACTGCATTTGTATTTGGTTACAGTCACTGCAGACACCCCAGCTATCTCCTACCTCAGCTCACGGCAGGGAAGATTTTACCAGGGCACGGACAAGCAAGGGGATGTCAATGCAGATGATCTTCTGAACACACCCTACCACCAGAAAGCTGAATTCCAGGCACAATTTCCCATCTACAGCTGGCTCTAAACCCTGATTCCACTGTAAGAAATGGGAAGGGATAGCAGAGCCAGCAGCCCATCCCGCTCCAGTTCTCCTTGTCTCCAGTGGCACAACGTGCTCCGAGCTGCTGCACACTGACGGCTGAATTCTGCTCAAAGACACCAACCACTTTTCTCCCTCCCAGTATCTGCTTCAGCAATGTCAGTTTATAAGGAGCCCCAAGGCCCCAGAAAACATTTCATTCTGTCTGTTCTTTTCAAAAGACTTCAGTTAAATGTGCACACTCTTGTTCCTATATAACAGAACAAACGAAGACAAACGGTGCTCCTGACACTGCTGTGCTGGCTCCTGCACACCTAAAAACCTGCCAGGCTCCTGAGAAATGAAAACCCCTCCCTGAGCTAACCAAGGCTGGAAAAATGCTCTCAACTAAAAAATGTGCAACCTCCCCTCGCCCAGTATCAAAGACCAGCACTGAAACTACACATGGTTTTAGACTGAATCCTGTCAGGATAAAGAAATTCCCTTCTGCCATTATCAGTCTGTGCTCCCAGAGTGTGACCACTGTTACACACACACCCCGGGACTCTGCCTGCTCGCTTGCGTGCTTTCACACGTGGTTATTCCACAGGTTCCTCTCCAGCACATATAACGCAATCTTACCCCAGTGATGTTTATGACCAGCTCCTGTTTCTGCTTTCAACATCGAGAATGTTTTTGAAACACCTAGAGAAAGGACAGGGAAAGGGGAAGCAACACTGGAAAAGCTAGATATTGAAGGAGCATTAAGATTGCTAGGGGTTCAAATGCCACAGGGCTCCTGATGTTCCGGAATTTCAGCAGGTCAGTACTTCCCTTGGACAGTAACTCCATCCATGGCCAGGAGACAGGAATGACTTAATAAGAGCAGAAAACAATGAGCTTTTCTCCTGTGAAGTCGTGGTTACCAACTACACCTGCAGCTACCTGGGGTTTACTGGCTGCTCCTGGACTGTGGGGTTTTTCAGCATGTCCCCAAACAAAGACCCTGCTCCCCAGAGATACCACTGACCCCATGATCTGCCCCAGGCACAAACTGCCACGTTCCACCTGGGGTTCAACAGAGTGTTTGCTCCTCCTGGTCCCACAGGAATGTCCCCCAACAGAGGTGGCCTCAGAGCAGCCCACCTTTCACAACCTCACAGCCCCCACTCTATGCCAGCTCTTTCCTTGTCCCTTGAGCACACATGGACACGTGCTCTCCCGTGCAGCCAGCACAGCAGGATGAGCAGTGTGCACATACATGAAGGACAATTACCATACTTTGCCATTCCTCTTTTTCAAATTTAAATCTCACTCTCACAACTATCTTTGTCTCTATTTAAGCCTGGAGTTATCCCACATAAACTCACTGAAATCACACCAGCAAAAAGTAATGAGCTTTGTTTGCTCCCAAAACTGCTCCCCTCTTCAAGCAGCGCTGTCTCTCATTTTGCTAACTCTGTAGTATTTTGCCAAGTTAGGAATGGTCCAGAGAAATCTGGAGTCGAAGACTGTCTTTCCAGGAACTTGATGGACTTGAAGTGCTCTGAGACGAAGTCAGATCCAAACCCACTCCCCCAGCCGGCCCCCGCCCCTCTCCTGCTCCAGCACCGCCGCAGCCTGTCAGCAAACTCGGCAGTATCGGCACCCTCCCACTGGAGCAGCACTAACGCACCCATCACCCCGCTGCTGCGAAGCCAGAGGACTTCTCAGGATCTCCAAGGATTTGGGAAGTTTATGCAGGGAGTGTGGTATAACAAAAATGCAGTCTGAGGAAGCAGCTTGCCAGTTCAAGGGTGAAGTCCTCCAGCATCACTATGCTGGATTTATTCCTCTTCTTTAAAAAACCACTTCATCAGATGTATTTTCCTCTATTTGATCAAAACACTGCAGTTGCTTTCAACTACCTCAACACATGTTCTACATCAGTTAAATCCTCAGATGTTCCCTAATGAAGAGGATAAGTCGTAAGTATCTCAATAAATTGAAACATGAACGCTGAGACAGTTTTCTTACCTGCATAATCCTGTATTTCAGGACCTGACAATTCAGTGTTGACTTAAATCTCATTTCAATAGCAGTAATCCTCCTAGTGGCACCATGAAATAAGGGACAAGACAGAACTCTGGATGAGGATAAAAGCAGCTCTTGTTATTTCTGATTTGAGTGCTGCTGTGCAGCCCTGGACGGAAAAAGATGCTGGACCCCCAGCCCTCACATGAGCTCAGGCAGGGCCAGTGGGGAACAAAAGGAAGCACAAGCAAACAGAGGGGATTAAGGAGGTGCCCGTTACTGATCAGCCCCAAAATGAGGCTGGTTCTCTCTCTTAACAGGGTTGTCTGGACCTGAGTGAATTGACAGGAGGGCTGAGGACTCCCCTTGGCTTTGGCCAGTGCCCTGGAGAAGAGGATGCTTCTCAGGCATCGGACACGCTCCGACACAGCAGCTGCTCCTGATGGGAAGCACTGACTCCTAAACAGCACCAGCAGCAGTAATTCCTAAATGACATCCAGTTGGGCTAACGAGGCTCTGCCGTCCCAACAAACAAACACCAGCACATTTCCAAAGTCAAAAACAAGATGTGATCATTTGGTCTTCAATGTAATTTGTTGCTTCCAACAAATTTCTGTGAGCCTTGGCAACAAGGCATCTGTATTTGGAAAAACAGAGACTTGGGGTCATCCTGGGAAGCAGAGAGGCCTCACAGGCTGCTCCTGACCACACAGTTAAGACTTGGGGCAAGTGACTGAATGTTCTAGACATGAGGTTGCCTTATTTTCTGCCTTTTTACACTTCCCTTGCAAACTAGTTCAGAATTTTACTGATTCTGACTATGCCCAGCAGAGTTCCAGACTGTAATAGAAGCCCATGCTGGTTTCTATTATGCACAGCCTCCAAAAAATTAGTGCAAATGCTGCAGAGCAATGTTTTAATTTTTATTTAATTTCTTCCTGCCGAGGTAGAGCTGAAGCTGTAAAATGAGCCGTAACTCTTCAGTCCAAGGATCTGATAAGATTTCAAAACACCATTTATCTTCTCAGAGAGGAACACACGTGCTTTGGATTGTTTGGTTTGTTAATGGACTATTTGCCACTCAGCCTAACAATTGCCCCATTTTCCCTATGTATTTGCCACTTTCCCTTCGCTTCCTCTTCTGGAGCTCAGCCTGTTGGCAAACGCACAGGCTGGAGAGGAGAAAAATGGCAAATCAGACCTTAGGAATTTGAACATTGTTTATGTTTTCATTTTTTGCCAAGGGTTACTGCTTTACGAGCTTCCTTGGAATCAGCAATGTGTCCATCTGCCTCCCAGCCTCAGCCTCAGCTCACCTCTGCACCCAGAATCCTGTCCCTGCCTCGTGCCCCAAATGCCAGATACCACACAGGTAAAATTACCCGAGAATCACCTGCTCAAGCGTTCCGGATTTTTCCTTCTGCCTTAATTAAAGAAGAATCAGAGCCATGATCTGCCATGTTCACATCACTAGTGAGATACACTTACTGGGACTTTCTTTTCTTCATTTTAAAAGAAATAAGGTTCTTGTTCTACACCCTTATGTAAGTGTCACACAAAGGGCAACAGCAAGTCAAAAAATTAATAGTTTTTGGAGCAGTGATGAAGTAGAGAGACTTGAACAATTAACAACTACATCTCTGAGGTGGAAGAAATAAGGTGGTCACCAATTCTAGCAATAATTCTTTTCTATATTTTTAAGACTTCTTGGTAAAAGGTGGTAGCCACTTTTACAGAATTCAGGAGTTTAATTTTTAAAAAATAAATACTTCTACACCAGAAGACAAAATACTATCATAACAAGTACTGGTGGATCTTAGACACAAAGCACCACAGCTTCAAGTCCAGACATCATCAGTGAAGAGAGTTGCACTCCTAGTTTCCAGAAGTAGAGAAACGTGGAAGTTCAAGACTTGTCAGCTGTTGAAGGGAGAGTAGGAAAAAGCTTTTACACATCATTGGGACACCCAGCTTAAGCATGAAGGAGCTGCCTTAGAAGGAGCGTTAACTCAAGAGACCAAAAACTGATTTGGAAGCTGCAGAGTCCGTGCTGAATGTCTGCTCCAAAGGGAGGTGTGTGACTCGTATTCACCTGCTAAAAGCCAGCAGGTTTTGGGCCACACAGCTCCCAGCCCGCAGAAAGCCCAGGTGAAGACGTGCTGAGCACAGCCCTCAGCCAGGCTGAGCCCTCCCCGTGTTACACTTCCCCAGCACACGGGCAGGGCAGGCCCGCACCGACGGGTGTCCTCTGCATCTGCAGCCTCCCACAGGATTTGCATTTGACATCTATCTCCCCATTGTTCAGACATCTTTATCTCAGCTTTCAGGAAACGCAGATGACTCATTTATCGGAACATCTGACAAGGCTAACGTAATTTCAAAATGAGTTCTACTTAGGCTTATTTTTCCAAGCAAAAAAAAATAAAAATGAAGAAAATGTTTCAAAATTACACTAAAAATCAAATTTCTGTTGCAAACCAGATTCCTGATTTAGGAACTCGAGTGCTTATTTTTGCTGTAGACAGTCTAACAGGCTTTTAGGCATCCAAATTTAGGAAAAAAATTCTACGGCATTTAAACAAGGCAGAGCCAGAGCTGGAGCTGACTCAGCCGCTCCAGCGCACAATTTGAATACACTACATAATCATTCTTGGTTTAAAATTATCCTCCTCATATCTAAGGGCCAGATTATCCCACACAAGTTCATCTTGATTTGTGCACTCCCCTAGGCCAGCCTTGCAGGTTTCATTAGCACTAATTAGGCAGCAGGACAACATCCTACTGGGGCCGTCCCAGCCCTGACCGCCTCCTGCAGCACCTCTGAGGTTACAGCCATAGGCCTGGCTGCCTTCTCTCCCCACGCTCCCAATATCACAGACTGGCTGCTTGTTCCCGCTCACAAGTAAGAAGGAGCTGCCAGGTATGCCCACGGGATGTGTTTCCCAACAAGTGACAGTGTCAAGAGCCCAGGGCTGCAGTGCCACCGCTCCTCACACAGCGGGGCAGAACCTCAGGAGTCAATACCGCTCTCCCTGCTCCAGCTCTACACAGAGCTTGTGCATTCATTTCACAGGGAGGGGGAGAAACAATAAAAAAAGAAAAAAAAGTGCCTTACCCAAACCTAAAGTTCCATTTCTGGCACCTATTTTTGCCTCCTCTGGGCAGGGCAGGGCGCAGCAGTGGTGTTTGCCTGTGGTGGCTGTGTGCTCCCTGCGCTCTGTCCCCTCCGTCCCCCTCTCTGTGCCCACAGAGGACATCTGGGCCGAGGCCAGAGGTGAAGGGCACTGCCCCTGCACAGGATCCCCTCCCAGTATCTGCTGTGCTTGTTTATGTTCTAAATATAGCAGAGCACATGGGCCATCTCCAGCTCCAGAGAAGTCCTGCTCCAGGGGCTGCAGCTCTGCAGCGCTCACACCTGCCTGACGTCAGCTCTCACACAGCAGTTACTCCTGAGGCACACTCACACCAGGTCCTGGGAGTGATACCAGTGACAGATTACAGCATCACAGACTGGTTTGGGCTGGAAGGGCCCTTAAAGGCCATCTCATTCCAGCCCCCTGCCAAGATGCATCCTTAGTTTGAAAAAAAAAATAATTCAGTGGCTAAATATATGTTTACATCCAAGAGATAATGCAAGAATAGCTGTTTAATTAATACTAACATTATATACATTTAATAAGAAATCAAGTACTTTAACATTAATGTCAATTTTTCAGTGTACCGCTATTTTAGTAAAGAGCAAGCATATTACATATTGAATTATTGAAAAATTAAAGATTACTTTTCAATGTCCTAATCAAAAATCTTTCTTTCTCTGTGCTAAACTACTGACTGACCTTACAGAGTCCAGATGGAGCTGGTGCAGCATTTCCCTAAATTGTTTTCATAAATGTCTAAAGTTGGGATATTTTAGACAAGGTAACACAGTGACCAATGCTGTTCAGCCCAGAACACACCAAAACTGACCGAGAGCTGACACAAACCCGAAACTGAGCAACGCTTCAGCGATGGGGATTGGGAATTCCCAGAAGGAAGATATTCCCTCTTCTGTTTACCCAAGGTATTCTTGTACACCATACAGCTTGTTAAGTAACCAGCCCAGCCCAGGGCAGCCGCTGGCAGCCAGGGGTGCCGGGCCCACGCCGGGGCGCCGCCGGCCCATCGGGAGCAGCTCCCCTGCCCCGCGCCCCGGCTGCAGCAAGGGGATCGCCCCATCCCGCGGGAGCCTCTCCAGCACACAGCAGCTCTGCCACAGGCCAACCTTTCAGCACGAGCACAAGTAAACAGCTCTGGTCAGCAGTGTATTTTTAAACAGCAGATTCTTTCCCAGCTCCCAGCTCCGTCCCTGCACTGACTCCCCGGGGCAGCAGCAGGCTGCTCTCCTCGAGGATCTGCAGTAACGCTGTAACGCTAACTACGGTTATCACCCGTGGACCTTGCAGCACTTGGCAAAGGTCATCATTAGCTCCTGCATTAAAAAAGGAAGCGAAGAGCCCTGCTGATGGCAGCAGAAGGGCCAGCCATGCCACCGGGGCTGGGGAAGCCTGGCCAGCCTGCTCATCCCCTCTCATACAGACACCAGCCCACGCTGCCGCCCAGCTCCAGCACCGCCGGCCTCCCCATCCAGCACTGAGATCTTAAGGCACTTCCAACAATGTCACAAGTCTGAGCAGGGGATGCTGGCATGCAACAAACCTGGGTGATGCCTCCTATGGCAAAGGAGATCCATGTCCAGTTCACTCTGGTGGCTGGTTTCCACCTTTTTGCCTGGATCCTCGCCCTGAGAAGCGCAAAGCCAGCAGGGTCAGGCCACTGCAGCCGGACAGCACATTGCTGGGAACCTGGGAACACTGCAGGTGCTGTTTCACCAGCAAACCCATCCTGGCTCTCTCAGCCCCTCACATAGGGACAGGCTGGAGGCTCCAAGGCCGGGCCTGTGTTCTGGCAGCACTGAGGTGACACCACGGGGCTGGGACTCCCCGCCAGCACTGGTTCTGCTCCTACCTCCCACACTTCTTTAATGCATAAAAACATCTTATTTCAACATTTTAAAATTAAAACCCCTGCATGCATTTTAATTACTGTAACTTCAAAACAAATTTCAACAACACAGAAACAAAACCATTTCAATATTTGCAAGTTAAATCATGGCTGGGGGTGATGGGGTGGGTATTTCAGGCCCCAGAGCACTGTAAAGCTTACCCTCTACCCCAATCTGAGACAAGACACGTTTTCAAGCTCGGGATGTTGCAGGATTGACACAAACCTGCTGTAACCCACTTCCTGCCGGCTGTGCCGGGGCCTGGCTGTGCACGACCTGCAGTAGCTGCTACAGCTACAACTCCCTCCCCGAGCACGTCTCTGCCAGCAGCCAGCTCCACGCACTCGCTCCGCTTCCCAGAAGCTGGGCCCAGCAAGAGAAAATTACACTGGATTAAAAACTGACAGACTGATCTCTGCTTCCCAACTTCTGATTTTTTCATGACTCTACTGAATTAATTGGGTACTGTCTGTGGGATGAGTATGTTACATAGTTAATTTAATTCATGAAAAACTAAGGGAAGGCAATGGGACCCACATGTTTGATGCCCATCACTGAAACTACAGCTACAGTGAAACAACAGTCATACATTTACAGTACCTAGCTTGGATATGTCTCCTGCAAACCCTCTCTGCTCTCGCCCTGCTTGCACATCCAGAGGTACCTTGCATTCTGCTAAGCACTGTCCCTTCCTTAAGCAAGTGCCTTTAGGAAAAACATGGGATAACTACAGCAGTGCCAACCACAGAAGGCAAGCAGGGTGCTCACGGATACCCGAATAACCCAGGGACAGAAACATCTTCTAAGGTTCACCATCAGCTGTCCAGAGACACCAACAACCCGCTGGTAGTTACGAGATGGAAACAAATCCTCATATTGCTTACATGGTTTGTGCTATTAAAAACAAAGAATCCTTACAGTGACTTTGCTGTTTCTATGTGAAGTGCCCTTTATTCCAGCTATAGGCAGGGAATAATTTGGACGCAAAGAATGAGATCTTGTAGCCATACCAGAGGCTTTGAGCCCTGCTAGGCGTATTTTCCCTTCATTCCCCCTATCCTTCCCCTGAGGAAAACAGCAAAACAAATCGACAGGCATCAATAAAATAAAAGCAGCAGAACACCCCACTGCTGGCAGCCAGCACGCGCTCCCGTTCGGCTGCAAGGCTCCTCTGGCTACAACTGCTTCTTTCATTAACTACATATCCTTGAAAATAATGTAATATTTACTCACTTTCAATGAGTCAAAGCAGGCGATTACACGTCCGTTCTCAACTTGGCAGCTTTTCGATGGGTGTGCAAATTTACATTCCGTGTCTGGTCTCGAGCAAGTCCCCCTTTGGAACTCCCTACACACTTCCAGCGTTAGCCATTTTGTGTCCCGGATCGGCGTGACGCTAACAGCCATCTTTAGATTTTACAGGTAGTTAAAATTTCCAATAAAAACAAGGAGCTGAACTGATAAACTGGAAATGATGAAAGTGCCACCTCCAGAACACAGTTTTTCCCCGCTCCCTGTGTTAAAATAAGTACGCGTAAGACTGGGTGGCTGCAATCCCGAGGAAGAGCTGTGTCACCAGAGTTAGGGGAGCAAGCCCACTCCTGGGCCGGGCAGGCCGGGACTGCCAGCCAGGTGCGCCTCCGGGAGCGTGGCCGGGACGAGCCCCGCGCTCAGCAGCCCATCCTGAGTGCGGGCGTGGGGCCGCGGCGGCTCTGGCAGCGCTTCCCGAGGGCTCCCGGGCCGGCGGCTGGCAGGTGCTTCCAGGCAGCGATGGCAGCGGGCTCTGCGGTGCGATCGGGATCGATTAGTTTGGCATAGACAGATGCAGCAGTTTAGAGCAACGACCGACACTGGCTTTGGGCAGGGGTTTTTCTCCTCCTCTCCGCGGCTGTCGGGCGGCAGAGCTCTGACCTTCGGGGCACACTTTAGTGCACAGTGCGGCGGCGGCGGCGGTGCAGCGCCGGACTCTCCTCCCAGCGGCGCGGGGCTGGCAGCGGCGGAGCGCTGTCGTCGCAGTCTAGCTGGCAGCAAGCAAGGCAAAAGCAGCGGCTGCTCTAGAAGCGGTCCCAAGCAGCAGCGACGTCAGGAAAGGCACTTCTTAGTACCAACCTGT
>VXAY01007497.1:603677-618702 GCA_013399855.1 Oxyruncus cristatus | reverse complement strand
GGGCCCCGCCCCGCCCGGGGCCCGGCCCTGGCCGCCGCCCGGCCCTCGCGGGACGACAGACCCGCGACACCGCTGACTGCCCGCTCGGACGCGGACACGGACAACGGCACCGCGCTCCCCCACGCCCCGGGTGGAACGCGCCGCCCGCCCGGCCCTGCCCCGGCTCCTCCGGCCACCGTGGAGAGGGCGAGCTGCGGCTCCGCGACGAACATCGGCCGCCGCAGAACCCCAGGGCGCGGGACAGACCTTCCCCGCGGTGCCGGGGCGGGGGGATGGCGCTCCGCCGAGCCAAGGCTCAGATGCCGGCTCTGCCACAGAAGCCTGCAAATACAGCTCTAGAACAGTCACCTGCGGCTCCCGACCCCGCCTGAGGATCTCCGAGGAGCATCCCAGAGGACGGAGCAGAGGGGCCCTGGTGGCACGGCCCGGGACGTGCTGACGGACGACACTAACAACGGGAATTCTCTTGTCAGCACTCCAACCCCAACAGCATCCTCCTGTCTGCCTTTGGGGGAAGGTTGTTCCCAGCCCCATCTTGCTAAAGACACTGCTTCATCATCTTCCTACTTCCCACCAGCCCCAGAGCAGGTCACTGCCACAGTCACCACGAACACACCCCAGGAAGCAATGCTGTCTGCATGGATGCAAACCAACGAGAAAAAGCTACAAAGAGTCGTTTTCCAGGGACCAAGTGATCAGAACAACCACAGGGGAAGGACAGCACACCTAACAGAGCTAATGAGATTGCAACAGGCACCGTGAGTTCCTTGCCAGGACACTTGTAATCATGCAACAGTTTTAATCCCTGCTAGCAAGAGACAAACAATTGTGCATAATTACTTACAATTTAACAACTGTCTTCATGGTAAACACAGATACTCATTTGCTTCAACTGCCTAAAACTCCCAAGTCAGGGTCATCCTACTCACCAGTGCTTGGGATATTGAAGACTTAGGTCTTGAAAACCTGTTCCCTAACAAGTGCCCAGGCAAACCAGTTTGGCTCTCCCACCAGTGCCACACTTGCAGCCATGACAGATTAGCACCAAGAGATCTAAAAGCCCAGAACACGCTGCTCTGCCCAGGGCCACGTGCCAGCGGGTCCACCAGGCCCACAGGGCATCCCAGCTGCCCAGTGCAGGACTGCCAGCACATCAGAGAGCTTTCGGGAGCCTGAACACATCCCCCAGCCTCCAGTCAAGGTGCACTGCAACTTGTCCTCCACAGGCGAGAGCTGGATCCACATCCCACCATCACTCCTGTGCTGCACAAAACAACGACTTCTGAGTGTTATTTTGGGATGAGTGTTTATTCCCTGTGAGACCCTCAGGACCGGGTGTTGCCGCAGGAAGAGCTCTACAACAAACCTGTGGAACAGGTCTAAGCAGGGTTTTCTCCTGTTCATCACTTTGGTACCCAATCCATACCAAGCATTGATTTTTCCAAACACCAAGAAGAGTTAGAGCAGCAATTGATGTATTACATACAGAAGCCAATGCAAGTTAAAAGCCACGCTTTCCAAACAAGACATTTAATTTCACTCTCATTACACAAGTAGTCACCCCAAACGAGGAATGAAAGAGAGCATGAAGGCAGCACACAAAATGAGAACAGATGAAAACTAGCTTTTGCGCTCACACGTACTCACAGGAGAACTATTCCTGGTAAAATTCCCCAAACCATGTTTTAGTCCTGGGTTTGAAGCAAGTTCTCTGTTAGGAGTTGGACAGCCCTTGACTCGGAGGGAAATCCTGCTCCTGCTGAGGTCAGTGGCATACCTGTGACTGCACTAACCCCAGCTGAATTCCACCTTTCCTTCTTCAGGCTGCCAGCCACAAGAAGAAAAATACTACTCCAAGGAGCTGTAATGCCTTGAAGGTAAATCTTCAGAACATGAAGAAATACTAAATGTATATTCTGTCTGCACAGTTCCTTGAAGAAAAAGTGTTTTGTCAGAATTTGTTATCTACCTGAAAACAGCCAGAAATGTCAGCTTTAAAAAACAGTCTTTGAGCAGAAATAAAGACAGACTGTGGACCAGAGGTTTATCTTCAACATCTCCACTAAATAAAGGAAGATGTTAGCATAGAATTATGATTTTTTCATCTCCATAGACTATTTCCCCTCACTTTGAAATTCCCTTGTGATATTCCAAGTCACTAAGGAGTCCCCAAGAAGCTTCAAATGCTACAGGATACACTGTCTGCAAACCCCAGGTGACACATGGGATGTCTCCTTTGGGCTGTCTTTAATAAGCTGAGAAGGACTGCAGCAAATCCATAGGAAGAACCATAGGGACAGGCAGGAAAAGGATTGAGCTGAACTTTTTATTTTTTGTTTCATTAAAACTGATTTAGAGTTTCTAGACCTCAGCTAGCAGGCCAGTCAGTACTAAAGGCTTTTCTTAATCCACAGGTTGAAGTTTAACTTTTGAAATTTGGAAGGATTTGCTACCTTTTTTGGGAATGTTGCAACATTGCTTTGGCCAAAACACGACCCTGACTTTACTGACTATTGGGAATACAAGGAAAATGAAGCTAATAATGTTGAAAGCAAATTTTAAAAGTGATTCTCAGAAAAAAACGGAAGAGAGAAATAACACTGAGAAGTCATTCCTTAAGAGGGTAGGAGAGATGACTCGGTTGTCTGCTGAGCTGGGTCAATGAAAATGATTAAGAAACAGCCTCACAAATCAATGGAAAGGTTATCTGGAAACGCCCAAGAAAGTAAAACTAACACAGAAGAGAGTTCTATTACTTCCCGTTATTGCGATAAAGAAATGTGGTACAGCCAGGTTAATGATACATTCTTCCTCCTTGTTACAGTCTTTGACACAAAAATAAGGTGTCTCCCTGCACTGGGAATTGATCTTAAAGAGCCATTGTTTTCACTCTTCCTGTAACTGGGTTTGCTGGACGTCCCTGTTTTCTCTATCTCAATTCACACACGTCTCTCAAAAAAAGATGTATAAAGCCGGGCAGGCAAAAAGCCCAACACTGAAGGAGAAGATGGCAGGGAAGAATGCTATTTTTATGCTAAGAGAAAGTGGAAGCTGAAAACACCAGTCTCAATGACACGAGAACTGTCAGCAAGAACAGATAATTACACAACGTGTATTCATCCTCATGACAATGACTCTAATGAGATAGGAAATGGAATAAAATCAATATTCTATTTACACTGACGGGGCAGTCCCAAAGCTTGAAATTGCCAAATGGCTGTCTTTTAAATCAAGGAACACAAAATTACTGACTGTCTTACAGTATTTTCAAAACACCTCTGCCAAACTCAAAGTTTACCAATAACATATCTCAACATAAAATTTGGAAGAGATACAGCAATTACTCCTCAGCACACCCGACAGATATAATTATAGTGCTGTCACAAAATTAAGCTGAAACAATGAGCTAATGAACATCTTGGCCATATAACAGTATAGGATTGGGTAAAGAAACATACTCTTTAGTAAACTACAGCTGAACAACCCAATTGTCTTGTATTGTAGCTCCACGGGATCTGCATCCACTGCTCCCATGACAGCTTGGAAAAGCTAAACGACCCCTCTCTCAATTTGGTACTTTCACATACACCAGGAACAAATGGAGTGCAACGGCAGAGCAGAGAGCAGCCAGCTCTGGAGCAGGACTGCCCAGGTACTGTACCCTGAGATGGATTCCACAGTTCCCCAGCCCGGCAGCTTGGGACTCAGAGCCTGGTAAAACTACAAGCACACGTTAGCTCTGAATTACTGCGTCCCACACTGGATTTGTAAAAAACTGCCAACCCTGCTTCTGTGACCCAGATATTTTGCATGATATACATAGTTTTAGTAGTAGTAGTACTAGTGTTTTAAAGGTTTTTTTCTGCACTGTTTTAGCTCTGACAGATTCGCCTGGTGCAACCTCCCACTGACTTCAGTGGCTCCTCCGGCACATCCCCATCAAACGTGGTTTTATCCTGAGTCTATTTCACAGTTTCTGAAACTGTTTTAGCAGAACCACCTAACTGTGACATTCTATCTGAATTTAACACGCCCAAGTGCGCTCAGTTCATGAAAACAAGATAAATAATGAAAAAGAGGCCACACATTGTACACTACGTGCCCCAGTCACGTGCAGAAAACAGGTATTGCTCCAAGATTTCTGTCCCTAATCAAACTACGAACCAGTTCCCACCAGCAGTGCACTGGCACTGACATACAAATCCCCCAGCCCAATCCTCTCTTACTTTAGATTACAGTAATGCTATTTTCAAGTCAGAAAGTTACACTGCAAATTCCATAAACCCTCTTTCCTTTAAGGAGCAGACGGTTACAGATTAGCCACTATTGCTGCAATTTGAAAAATCTTTAAAGTCAAGAATTACGCTTGTTGATTTCTCTTTTTAATAACCTGGGGCATATATCAGTCTCCTTTACAAAATTTGGGACTTGAGGGACACGCAGAATTCAGTCTGGCAGCATTAGCTGGACGTGTATTTATGAACGAGAACAGGGACAGGCCAGTGCCTGTCTCGGACAAGGACGTCGCACACAAGTGGTTATTCTGCTCTTGCAACTTCAAGACAGGGACACAAAACAGGGATGGATTACTCTGCCTTTAACCCATTGTCCATCAAACTTATGTATTACAAAGCATTCACATACCCATCCCCACCACCGAACTTGCAAATACTGTTTCTGGTAATAAAAACATATCCATACTGTAATTCCTTTATCATAACATCGACATAATGTACTGTAGAACTGGGAAGTTCTGTATTACCCTGGCATAGGAGAATTTCAACTATAAAAGAAGTGAAATTTCCCAAGCAAGTCTAAAAAGAAGTTATCTTTAAAAATAGACACACCATCTATAATGCTGCTACTTCTTTTGAGAACACACAGAGAATCATTTCTGAGGAGAAAAGACAACGCAGAAAGAACCGAGTCTTGTCAATACCCCCTAAAGAGGCTTTCCTCTGTGCCTTTTGCAACCAGACTTGTCTATCTCGCATTGGCCTTTTTAGCCACCAACGTGCTTGTAGCAAGCGTGGTAGAGTCCTTCTCTAATCTTCATTCATGAAGCCTGGCCGTGATGATGATGATGATGACCCTTAAAAATAACAGTAATCTAGTGATGCAAGTTAAAATTCTGAGAAGTAACAAACTGAACAGAAGAAAACAAGAGCTCTTTTATTAAAATCAGTCTTACATGCTTGTTCTACTTAATAGTAAACATGTTGGTTCTATACAAAGACATTTGAGAGGCCCCAACAAAACAGCTATGCAGTCTCCCAAAAACTATTTATTAATCAGATTCTTGCACATTTTGTTTGACTAACTGCAAATGTACACAAGCCAAGTGAGGCAGGAGAGCAGGGAGATGACCCACGGCAGCAGGGTCAGACCAGAAGCAGGACCCGCAACCCCACTATCCCCCTGGGGCAGCACAGACTCGTAAAACCTTCCCTACCCCCTCCTGCACCGTGCAGGTGTCGGGTGTCCTCCTCAAGAACAGCCATGTGGCAAACCCGAGGGTGAGTGTCACAGGAGAGATTCAAAGCTGAGTAGCAAAGAGGATACTACACAAGGCTGGAAACACTCCCATAGTGACAGGTGATTTCTAACCGTACATGTGTGTATGCATTTATATAAAACGTGATTATTGGCATCATCCATGATAACCTCCACCACAGAAAAAAAAAAAAAAATCCATGTCCATGACTCAGCAAGGGAAGCAACTGCTTCGTTCTGCCAGCAAATTCCGCTGTGCCAATGGTTTCAGGGAGGAGAAGTGACCCAGAGGATCTCTCCCTGGTGAGAGGTGCAGCAGACACCCGCCCAGCTTCTTGCAGGCCCAATGCTTAAACGTCTCCTGTACCAGAAGGGAAAACACGCCAGCACCTTGTTACTGCTCAGGTTTCCACTTTTTACGATCAGATAAATGGGGTTTCACTTCCCTTCCTAATGCAGCTGCCACGTGGCCTTGGTTGCAAAAAGTGTCTTTTCCTTCCCCAGAAATGGCTGGATAGAGCAGTGGGGAAATGGAGTCCTGAGAGACCATTGCAGTGAGCTGCTGATGGAGCAGGGCAATACTGACATTATTATTAATTTATTACTAGGAGCAGTTGCTCCAGCCAACAAGCTCATGGACTTGGCCTCACTAACCCATCCCTCTCTGGGCCCCCTCTCCCAAATTCATCCCCAACACCAACTCCAGATTTCAAAGTTCTTGCCCATTAACATGACAATTGCTTTGTTAGGAGGATAATTTCAAGTCAGGAGTTGGATGCAGCCACCACACCCCTGTGCACATCAAACTATTTGGTGAGATTAGATCTGAACCTAATTACCAAGAACGGAACAGGCCATTCATGTCACCTACTCCGAGCTGGCATGTGGTCCCACTCCTGGTGACAGGGCCCTGCTGGCCCTGTGCTGTCACAGTGAGTGACACACGGGGGCTGATGGGGAGTCCTCAGCACAATTCCACGGGGGCACCTTCCTACTCACTGTCTGCTGCATAACAGGCACTGTCCAACCAGCCCCAGCAGAGTTGTGGGAATTACCTGGAGTGCTTCACCTTGCATCTGACTTGAGGGCAACCAAAAAGGGACGTGAGTGCAGCTGAGGAGGAACTTGTTACACCGAATTCCACTTTCAGCAGCCGTCAGAGCTCAACATCCAATGGCCTGGGCACCTCAGCTCAGTCATGGTGAGCTGTGGCAACATAGGGACAATCACTTGCACCTCTCCAAGGACCAGAAAATTTCGTGGGAATGGGGAAAGGGGGGTCACTGACACAGTCTGGACTGAAGGAATGCTGCGGCAAGTGGCAAACCAGCCCCCTGGCTCTGCAGCAAGGCCAGGCAGCACCTGGGGGACCCATGTCTCCAAGGCCACCCCAGTGTCCAACAGTGGCAGGACTGCCATGGTGGGGACACCCGGAGCAGGTGCCAGCTCACTGCCAGCTCAGTGAGAGGACAGCACTGCCCAACTTGGTCACTGACGACACGAACCACAGAACAAGGACAGTGCTGGAACCCATTCCAGTGTCTGCTGAGGGACAGGAGACACAGAGACCACGTTCCCATTCACAGCTGTCTGCTCCTCAGTGAATCTCAGATCTCAGATATTTTCTATTTTTTGATACATTCTGGCCTTACATTTAATTTATGTTTATCAATCATATTCTTCCAGGATAAAAACCTGTACAACTTCTCAGAAGATAAAACAAATCTATATAATTTCTTTTCATTAGTTACATAAGAACCTAAATCCCAGAGAGTTTTTAACTCTCTCTGCTCTGCCACCATCTGAGGAATCCAAGATCACTGTCATGCAGTAATACAAAAGCAAAATGATTCTTCCATACACAGTAAAACTAATCCAGGTTAGGAGACTGCTTTCTTTGACTTAACAGATATCCATACACAGACAGTGCTCAGCAGCACAGAAACAGTTATTGATGTGATTAATTCTGCATCGTGACCAATCTCACCCAAGCTAAATAAATACATGTGTCCTCAGATACCAAAGAAAAGCTCCAAATTAGTCACTGGTATTAAAGAGAAGTAATAAACACAATAAAAACTGCATGACTATGTTTTATTTTAGGAAAGAAGTGGAAAATGTCTTTGAGACAATTTTCAATCAGTATTTTGCTTTAGTATATTGTTGTTTGTTCATCTTGAATCATGACATTTATATAGCTAACAATAACCATGAGAAACAACCCACTAATGGCCCTTGTTTGGAACAGGTTTGGCTGCACAAGATCTCAGCCAGGAGAACTGCCACGACACTTGGGGGTGGGTAAGGAAGGGACTTCTGAGCTGGACTGGTCATGTCAGAGACGGCAGTGGGGCTCTTAACACTGTGACATGAAATTTCTCACATGGAAGACTCCTCTCTATCCTCTGCTTGGGTTCTCCTCAACGTGTCCCCTTTTCCTCTAACATACCTATATAAGCTACCAAATTGAATACACAGTGAAGGAGTTTTGAGGAAGGCTCAAAAGATTACAGTTTTCCTTGTATTTTCTCTCTTTCCTCTAAAAGCCATTGAAAAACACCGACTATGAAAGTTTAAATCTCCACTATGACACAAAAAAACATGGAATATTTGGAAAACATCCTTTGAAATGGGTTAAGAAAAAGCAGTTTTTAAAAAACAGTTATTAAAGACAAAATGCTTAGAAGCTGTAGAAAGCAAAACAAACAAACCCAAAGCATTAATTTTGTCAGTCATGCAGAAAAACTAGTGAAAGAAGTTCAAATTCTTGTGTTTCAGTTCCACCATTAGCTGTATTTAATTAGAAGCATTGAACAGAGACGCGTCTACTTTTCACAACAAAAATCACATCATTAAAGATTTATTTATGGAATATATTTGCACATAAATACAGGAGCTCAATAAAATGCTGATAAGCAGCAAATAAGATATCTGCCCAGGGTCTTCCTTCCCAGCAGCCTGCAAAGCTCCGGTACAGTAGCAAATGCCGGCATTCCCAGAAAAACATTTTTAACTGCTACACATCAAAAAGCTGAAAAACACATCATTACATTATCAGGATCACAGACTCACTACCTTTGATTTTTCACTACTTGAAAGAAGGCTCAAAGTCCACTGAAGTTGTGCCTACATATGGAGCACAAAAGGATTCCCGTATAAAGTTATGGATAAAGAATAACGGACTTCACTGAAAACCAAAGGCAATATAAAGTCAAGAATGCTACCCAGGCACTAATAAACTCTTCCAAACACTGGAATAAACATTTTCTTTTGGATTTTATTCCAAGATTCAGAGATTCACAGAAGAAAAAACAGAGTATACTTCTCCCAAAAAATCCCCGCTGTTTTTATCAGTACGTGCAGCTGACAGGACCTTCCTCCCATGGAAGCCAGACAGCGCAGGCAGCACCAAAATAGCCAGCAAGCAGCAGCCCTTGGGACCGGCGAGGAAGAGGAAGGGCGGGAGGCCCGGCACGGCCGGCCCGGTGCAGCCGCCAGCGGACTCAGCAGATGCTGGAGCACCGGCTCCCGGCACCTGCGCACCCAGACACGCACTTTCTATGGCCAGTCTAGGCCTGATGCCTGCTGCCTTCAGCTTGGCAACCTGCTCGGAAAACCTGACACATGTGCCTGCAGCAGCGCGCTCCGGAGCCTGCACGTTCCTGCACGGTGCCTGGGGAGCGCCGGGTCTAAAGGCTCAGCACCTCGGGCACATCTAGCCCCAAATAACGCAGCAAACTCCATGTGCTCCTGCAGCACTTTACTTACATTCACAGGCAAAGCTTATCTCCTCGAGTGTAGTGCCACTGCAGCACAGATAATGTCACTGCAATGCCACAGCTCCAGCGCCCTAAGGAACGCTCCCATCCGGCACATCCCATGGTGGGCTTTGGCCACCCACCCACAGTCCATCCCCACCCAGGGCAACAGGGGAGCCTGGGGTTACACACAACCCAGAGAGGAGCACCGAGGGCCTTGCACGACTGAGCTGGGCAGCTCTGATCTCTCTCCCTTTTTTAGAAGGAAAAGATTCTCATTAACTAGTCTGGAAGCAGGATTGGGCCCAGAGCCCAAAAATGCCCTGGGTTCCGAAGTCCTTACTCACTGTTCGCAGTTGGACTTTCTCACATCAGAGCCAGCAGCACAGCAGGAATGCGTGGAGCTGCTGCAGGAGGATCTGGGAGCCCAGGGCCCGGCACTGCTCTCTGCTCCTCCAGTCTGCACCCCAGCTCAGCCAGGGCTCTGTACGTGCTGCATTAAATAACAGCCATGTAGGGTGCAAATGCTGCCTTCACTCCCTGGGCCATCCGGAGGGGGAATGCAGATTCCATCAGCTGCCTCCCGTGCAGGCTCTGCAGACCTGAGCCCACAGCCACCCCAGTCAGGACACGCTATTTATAATGCTTTCAACATTTCACTTTTCTCTGCAAATAATACCTGCTCCAAGTTCAAGTCCAAGGCATTTTTGCCTTGCCAGATGATCTGCGACCCTCTCAGGACTTATTACATTGTTATCGCCGCTAAGCTGAGCAAACAGGGCTGCTAAGTCTATTAATCTTCTGGAACACGAAGGCTGAAACCGTAGAAACAAAACATCTCACTACAAGATACATAAAATGTGCTATAAGGAGATAAGGGGGGAATTCAGTGCACGCTCTGGTAAGTTTTTTCTGTGCCACTGCAAGCGAGGCTGACGCACTTCTGCAAGAGCCGACTCTGGATGAAACACTACTGACAAGTTACATAAGGGAAAAGAAATTCCTTTTACAAGAGCAGCCTGCCCTGGGGCGGCCAGCAAGATATGCTTCCCACAGGAGAACCTGGGCACTCTGCAGACAGTGGAACTGCCACCTGTACACTCACAGAAGGACTGGTACAACGAGTCCGATCCAGACAGGTTAACTGTGCCGCTGGGTGGGAACTCACTGCCCAAAACGCCAAAGGGCTGGACATAATTTAACTTATCCAGTACTTACTGCTTTCTATTGTGCTGAAATTCACCCCACTCTGCCACCCATATACAGCTTGCATATTTATGTCCCAAAATATTTTTCCGTGAAAATAAATATTTGGCCTATTTGCCCAAAGCAAAGGTCCCACAAGCACACAGGAGTCACACCTTTTACAGCAGTGCTCGGATCAGAGCAGCTCCAGGAGGTAGTGGGGCTGCAGAATGACAGACCAATCCAGATGCTGAGCTGGCCTGTGCCCTGGGCTGGGCTAATGCTGGTCATGCTCTTGGCTTAGAGAGAGAGCAGAAGAACTTACTACTGGTTCTGAATGCACAGATCAGGGTAAACCAGCATTTGTCACTGGCTTTATTTTTCAAGCAGACACACTATCTATAATGCTGCTACTTCTTTTGAGAACACACAGAGAATCATTTCTGAGGAGAAAAGACAACGCAGAAAGAACCGAGTCTTGTCAATACCCCCTAAGGAGGCTTTCCTCTGTGCCTTTTGCAACCAGACTTGTCTATCTCGCATTGGCCTTTTTTAGCCACCAACGTGCTTGCAGCAAGCGTGGTAGAGTCCTTCTCTAATCTTCACTCGCGAAGCCTGGCCATGATGATGACGATAATCCTCAAGCAAAGCACTAAAATATTTCCACTCCCCCCGCGCAGACTGCTGAAGGGAGAGTGGGCTCCAGCATCCTGACAGGAACCACACTCTGCTATGAAATGACATATGCAAAGCCTTCACCTCTGCAAATTAACTTTGTATTTTCTTATGTTGGGATGTACTGAAGTTTCATCTCAACTGTGACACGGTTTCAATGGTCCCTTCTCTTTCCTTGCTAATTGACACTAATGGAATGACAATTGTACATATTCGTGACAGAGCGGGCTCCAAATGTAACTGAGGGCAGCAATCAAACACATTCATATGTTTATCCTTTTGGTAAATAACCACGGGGCAGGAGGAAGGAAATGTTGTTTACTTTGCTGCCTTACTTGGGAAACTAAGTTTACAGTATATAATTGTAAATAAAACAAAATTAAAAAATAATAATCATAGGCAACTGCTATAATCCCTAAGGCACACAGAGACCACCACTCATGCAGGGGAAGGAAAGCCCTGGAGCCTCTGCCCTGCACAGGACTGGGCACAGCAGGGCAGACTGGAGCGTAGGAGTCCCCAGGGAAGCAATCCAACCCCGTCAGATCCTCCCCTCTCCCCTCCTTCTGGACAGGAGTATAGAAGGACCTTGTTGATAAATACTCATAGTTACAGAAGTCATCCTTGGCATGGACATATATAATAAAAATATGACAACAAAAGGGAACAGAACATTTTCTGCAGTTTCACCTTAGCAAGCTGGTCTTTGCTAACAGAAAAATCACCTTACAGCATTCCCACTGAAAATGTGCATGAAAGCAAGGATTATCCACTGGTTCCTGAGCAGGAACCATCCCCTGTTTGGCATCCAGAGGTGCTAAGGCTCATCTCCCTAATTACAGGCATCCCTGTGTCACTACCACCTCCTCATGGAAGGTGAAGCAGCAGAATACAAGTACGTGAAGGAAATAAAAGCAGAGTGCAAAGCCTATGTTTTAGGGTTTGAACTGGCCATGAGATCTCCATCTCCACCACACGTGTAAGAACTTTCCTGTGCCACAGAGGCCCTCCTGGTCAGAGAGGTCGAAACCACATGGCTTCCACGGTGTGCCTGCTCCAGGCAGCCAAGCCCTTCTGCTGCCTCGGCTGTTTGCTGGGATCCACCCCCGCCTCCAGGACTTCACGGTTATATCCCAGGTAATCAACACACACAGGCTCAGGGTCAGGGAGGTCAGAGCAGCACCTGATGCAGGGATGCAGCACAACAGAGCTGGGACATCGTACCAAGGCCACGGAATGGGGCATTTACCTGCCCTCCACAGACCCCTCAGACACAGACTGCAGTGAGTGCACTACAGATTCTCCTCAGCAGGATCTTCCCTGCTGATGAAATTTTGGAAAGCAGCATTCCCGGTGCTCCCAAGACACACAAACTGGACAAGAACCAGAAACCTCCATGCAAAACAGGCTTTAAAAGAAAGCAACTGCAACACCTGCTACTTTCAAATGCTCATCCATGTGTGGTATTTGTCACAGACATGTCTAAAAATATTAGTTTATTCAATCCTTGTCCTCATTATAAGAAGCAGAATATAGATAACTCAGTAATTATTACCTAGTAATACCAGAAAATGATGAACAGCACCTAAGACTTAGTAAAGCAACAAAGTAGTACAATCCAGGAGGTGGAGCAATGGAGGACAAAATCAACCTTGCTCCAAAACTGAAAAGGAATGTCAACATTTAAGGCTTGAAGCAACTTCATTCACACATTTATTTCTGATTATATCGTTGAACTTCCCAAAGCAAAATGAACCAAGAGCATTTCCAGGCTATAGTAAGATCAGCCAAAACCCTGGAATTTTTCACATACCCCCCAGCACACCACAGAGGGCCGTGTGCCCCTCTCGGAGCTTCCCCCACACCCTGGCCTCTGCACACTGGCTACAGCAAGGCAGCCAAAGAACAACTCCCTGGCCTGACTGCCGACAGAAGCCCCTTTCAGTAAAGACTGTTCCCAGTTATGATTACTCCCACTATTAGATAAGAATATACCAGAGAAATTCTAACTTAAAATTCTGTGCTTCCACTAATTAAACCACTTCATTGATACTCCCAGACAGACAGACACTATCCATTACTTTGCTAATCCACCAGATCTAAACCTCTAACACATCCTGCCCCGAGGGTGGAGATGGTCGGGCACCTGCCCAGGAAGGACCAGGCTGGAGGCAACTATGGGATACATCCAAACTGGCCATTTCCCATGTTTACAGCACAGTTTTCAGCCCAAAAAACACAGAGCTCATGCTTGTCTGGCATGTGGCACATCTGTGCTTCCCAACACTCCTGACACAGCAAGCTCAGAGGAGGATTGGGTGGGAAAATGAACAGAAATCACAAAGGCAGGCTGTTCCTAGTGTGGGGAAGGCGGGTGCTGGGTAGGGGAGGGGTGGAAACCATGCACATACTCTCGGCTGCAGCCCGGGGGTTCACAGGACAGCCTTGGCACTGCTGCTGACTGAAGTGAATTACAGAGATGGCTCACATAAAGCCCCAATTTCATCCTCTGACTCAAGTGCCCCAGAGTACCATAAAGCATCCCAGCCCTTTGCTGCCATTCAGAACAAATTTAATCCGACGATGGCTTTAAGGAAAGGAGACAATAAACGCACCCCAGCACTTTCGCTCTCATGTATCAGATCAAGAATTCTGCTCCTGTATATCTTTCCTCAGTAGCCTGAGTAAATAATAACTGCACTATCCCAAACTTTTATGGGTCACACAAACCAGGCAGACTCCATAATTACCTTTAATTCCGACATACAACATATACAGCAATAAGTTTTCCAAATTTTCTCAAGTCTGGAGACTGTGAAACTTGAACTGTTCAGTCATCACCACTGCTTTTCCATTTAAACAGCCTTTTACTAAACAGTCTTTAACTTAGCCTGGAACAGTCTTCCAGCTCAGCAGCCCTGAGCTTTTAAATCCAGGCCTTTAAACCCAGGGCAGTCCAATTCCATTTTACAGTGTTCCAGTCTACACCTGATCCAGCATGAGCTGAGGAAAGCAGACAGACACAGACCTCACAAAATTTCAGTCCCAAAAGCACATGGTGCAACCATCGAGCTCAGCTTCCACATACAGCAATCCTGTCACCACTGCAGTGAGCTGGGGGCAGGGGGGGGAAGCAAGCCTTTCATTTTTTCCTCTTTTAGCTACTTTACATTGTCATAATACCGTTTTATGCCAGCAGGCCTACCCAGGGTCAGTGCCACACAGAGACAGCTTGGCAGGAGTCTGCAATCCGTCCTCAGGCTCTCACCCCAAACTTCCCCAGCAGCAACAAGTGCCATCGCTTAATTATTCATCATGCAAATCATTTCCTTGTCACTTTGGAATGTGTTGTCGTTTCATTAGATCTCTTTTTCCATCATGCTAAAGACAACATAACCCAGTTAGTTATTCTCCGTTACTATTCATTACGCCCATTCCTCTCTCCCTTGTTACAGCCCTTCCCTAAATATGCTCTCCCGCGGTTCACAATCTGCCACCCGCCTCCTGCTGCTGTGCTTTGGGGCATATATTCCCCGCCTCAAAAAATCACCAATAGAAATCACTTCTTTCTAAAAGAAACAATCACATATTTTTCCAAGACAACCATTTTACACAGACAACATCCCTGCGTTTTTCGCTTCCACTATACCAACGTCTTAACAAGCAGACTTGCTCACAGCTGCAAAACAAAGTTCTGAATTCAAGACCTTCCCTAGGAAGAAAGCAAACCGCTGCGTCCCCGCGGCCCGACACCGCGGCCGCTCCCGGGGCCAGGCCGTGCGGGGAGCGCGCACAGGGCGATGCCCGAGAGCAGCGCCCGCACCGCGGCCCCTCGGTCCCCGCCTGCTGGAGACACCTCGCTATCGGGCGCTTTGGGGCAGCCCCGGCCCGCCCGAGCCCCCGGGCCCCGGCTC
>VXAY01007497.1:547470-603056 GCA_013399855.1 Oxyruncus cristatus | reverse complement strand
GGTCCGCACGACACCCAGCGCCCCCCGAACGCCGTCCCTGCGGGGGGGCGATCCTCCCGGGATCGGCTTCCTAGGGCCGGCCGGAGCACCGTGCCTTCCTCCTGCTTCCCGCCCTTCCTTCATCTTGGCAAGTCGAGCCCATTGCAGAGCGGTTGGCTTTGCCCGTGTTCGGTTGTTGCTGCTGTGGGGCCCGGGATGGGGCTCTCCGGACACCCCACACCCGCCCCGAGGCTCTGGTGGGACCCTGTCCCTCGGAGAGCAATGGGCCCGTCACCGAGGCCACAGGTCAGCTGTGCCCGGGGTCACAGGGCAGGTGTCGGTCCTGCTGCGCCGGGGACACCGATGGGACAGTGCAGGAGAGGAGCCACAGTAGTATAGATGAGCCAGACACGTGTGGATGTGTCCCCTGACAGGACACTCACACCCAGGGCCACGTGTGAAGGAAACTCATCAAACCAGTGTGGTGCTAACCACACCACAGAAAAGACATAAACTGGAAATATCCCAAGGGAGGGCAAAAAATAACATGAGATTTAAAACCATGACTTACGAAGGTGAAAGGAACCGATAGAGAAGACTAAGGAAGAACCTGCCTAATTTCCCTTGCCTATAAAAAGTCATTATAATCTTGATGGTTATATATTGTTCTCTGCACCTACAGGACAAAAAAAGAGAGGGACACACACCTAAACACGCAGAGGGGCAGGCAGGCTGCCAGGCAGGGGGATATGTGGGGGCACGGGGACATGCGGGGTCTGGTCCCACCACTGTCAGCCCACTGGGATGTGGGACAAGAGCTCCAGGGGGAGTGGTGGGAATGAAAGCACAGAAAGAGCTGGAAGCAGCACCAAGAGTGAAGGAAGCACAGCAATGATGATCTGAGATTTAAGGGCACTATAAAGAGCAGGGAACAATCGCCCCTGAATTTATGTCAATGAAGAAGATGGGCTTAAACTGCCGGGAGAGAGAGTCAGGCTGGACTGAGAGGGGGAAAAAGGACTGACAGGGTACTAAATGAAGGTCAGGCACTTGTGTGGAGGAGCATTCAGGTACACTCAAACCTGCCTGGGGCAAGGGAACAGATGAAGTGATCTTCTGTTGTCCCTCTTTCAGCTCTTTGTTCCCCTCACCCTGCCAGGTTTACTCTGTTTGATCTCACTTCTCTGTTACAGCAGCAGCCTAGTCCCTCCCCAGGCTCGTGATAACCTACTACATTGTTCATGCTTTTTATTTTTGTGCCATTTGCCTTAAAATGTTCTATGCCTTTGAAAACCGTGTTTTTCAGTTCTGTGTTACCATTTTAATAAAGTCCATGGCAGGATTCTCTGACTTTGTCCCTTGCTATCGAAGTGGCAGTCAGGCCTGAACCAAAATGACACCCAAACCCTACAAATATTTGTGATGATTCCAGGAGACATTTTGCTTAATATTTTCTTCCAGAGTATTATATTGTATGAATAACTGCGTACGTCTCACGGCATATACATATGTGCTTTCAAAAAACCCTCAATTGTTCTCTTTTCCCTTAAGGTTTTAGTTTTGATTTCTGTTTTCTTCTGGAGGGAGCAATTCAGAGTACTGTTGCCTCATGGCAAGCATTCCAGCAGTTTCTGTTCCTCCTGGTTGCTAAATTTAACAGTGCCAGTTAGCCAAGACAGGGAAAACCCTTCCTGCCCTGGGCACAGGCTCTGCCCAAGCAGCTCCGGTGGGCATCAAAACCCAGGTTGATGCCCGGCCCCCTCCCTGTGGGTCTCTCAGCAGCAGGTTCCCAGATGACCAGCGTGGCTGCCTCTCTGCAGGAATGACAGGTACCACAGGGAGCTTCCACAGAGGCTTTAACTGCTCTGGGTTTGGGGAAGCATTATAAAACAGACATGTCACACACTTGCAGCTCCACCTCCAAAGAACTTTCTCCTCACTTTGGTTGTGAAAATTAGGAGCCATCAAATGCTCATGGAGTGAAAGGAGTCACAAGCTCGCTGCCAGCATAACATACATCATGCAAAACAACGTCATAATGTCCGTAAGGGGTTGCTTTTGTCCTTAAGTTCTGTAGCTGTTTCACACTGGCCCTCCGCAGGCAGGGACTGTGGCGCATGGTGAGGGAAGGGGTTTGAGGGCTGCTGCAAAGAGCTGGATACTGTGGGTACCACACACCTGAGAAATCAAAGCACAAAAACTATAAAAGGGTTTTCCATGGTTACGTTTTCAAATTTGGTCTGATTTCCCTTTCAGCTCCCTCCCAGCTCAGGCCAGTGCCCCAGCTCAGCATGGGCACATCGAGGGGCTGATGCCGTGCTCCATATGTGTGCCCCTGCTCTCCTCCTGTGGGGAAACACCAGATACAACAAACACCTCTGTCTGTAACACCTTGCACTCCTTAGTGACTTTATTCTGAATTCCCATCCCTTTCTCCCTTACTATTTCAGTGTTAATAGCACGTGACCATCTCTCACCAGGAACACGCAGTGGCCACGGCAGCCCTTGGGGCTGGATGCTGTGGCAGGCAGCGGTCGTGCAGTGGTGCCCTGTTGCCAGCAGACAGACACACAGACTCCCTCCTTCCCCCAGAGCAGGTTCTCATTTTCAGCCATGGTTGAATTCCAGCCTCTCTCTGTTGCTACAGACTGGGACTCTCATGCCCGTTGTTTTTTTAAACTGGGCTGTTCATCCCCAGCCAACAGGAATAGGAGGCTCCAAGTAAACCACAAGGCACATTAACATCAGAGAAGACAAAGACAAGGGAAAAGACAAGGGAAAAGACAAGGGAAAAGACAAGGGAAAAGACAAGGGAAAAGACAAGGGAAAAGACAAGGGAAAAGACAAGGGAAAAGACAAGGGAAAAGACAAGGGAAAAGACAAGGGAAAAGACAAGGGAAAAGACAAGGGAAAAGACAAGGGAAAAGACAAGGGAAAAGACAAGGGGTTTAACTCCAGTATCAGGTAGTGTTAAACATGTCCGTCAACACAGACACCTTGTTCCGACTATTTCTACCAAAAAGCTCTGGGGGTTGTAGGCCTGTGAAAACTCTGTCTTTCCATCTTCTCCCTCTCATGCTTGTCTTTTTCCCCACCCAAAATCTTGTAATTTGTGTTTACAATTCTGAGCCTCCCTTATTGTCCATACACAGTTGCTCCAGAATATGTTTATTTTTACCTTACAAATGAAAAAAAAATCAGGACTAAAGTGGCATCTCTACTCCAACTGAATGCTGCTTTTATTCATATGTAGGTACTGAGCTTTTGTTGCCTTCTGAAATTTCGAATGATCACTCAGAATTACAACTGCCACATCCTTCAATCCATCGCAGATTAAACCAAAACACTTTGCTGTTTGCTTTGAAATCTAATAGGCCTGGAGACTAGAAGAAATCTGCCTTTAAATTTGCCTTTTCCCTGATCTGTAGTGGGGGTTGAACTAAGCAGAGTTGTGTTTGGTGAGATGAAGTGATAATGAACAATTCCTCACTCGCTTTGGGAGCCAAATGATGTTACCTGCTCTAGAGATCTGAACTCCAGCTGCTTCCTCGTGAGGCTTTTTGTTCTATTACACAGCCTGGTGTGGATATAATTAACTTTGATTTTTGTGTGCTCTAATCCCCCCTGCAACAGAGCAGGCACCACTTTGGAAACAAAATGGGTTAAATGAGCATCCTTCCTCAGAGCCTCTGGAGCATCCCCATATGCCTCGTGCCCGAGGGAGTGCGGGCACCTCACTGGCCCTGAGAACTTTCTGATACCTGCTGGTTAGCTTTACTGGCTTTTTTTCAAGAAACTGGAGACTGAAAGGACAAAGAAACATTTGGTTTTCTTTCAGAAAAATGTCAGGATGTTACACTTGTGTTTCAGTTAAGTTTAATCCAGATCAGAACAAAATCCATGACAACTGTCATCCCATCATATTTTTCTATTTGTCTGCCTCCCATGGCTTTTGCACTGTGCAGGCAGTGCAGATGTGCCCTCAGATAATGCAGCCCTGGCTGCACAGCCCTGATGGGCTCTGGGAGTGAATATTGTACTGGGCTATTCATGCTCTTCCTGTTCCTGTTCGAGCACAAAGAACTTCGTGAGGCCGTTTCCTCTGCGAGTGCTGGGCATTTTCAAGGCACTTGTTCCAGTCACAAAGTTTCTGTACAAACTCCATACTGCCCAAATTCTTCTTAAATAATGTCCATAGGGCAGTGTCTGCACAAGTGACCTTTTTTATACACAGAGCTAAAAAAATGAGCAGTACCTAAAGTGTGCTCCTGGTCCTGCCTGGGCATCGGCAATGTGGCCGGCGTGGGTGCCCCGCTGGCATGGCTGGAAGGGCAGCTCCCACCCACCCCCTCCACCTCTGGTCACAGGGCCAAGCCCCATGGCCAGTGTTTGGTTGCATTGCTAATTAGGTTTATTTAATTTCATTTTCCTGTGGGAATGACCTCCCATTGGGTTGGGTGCTGCAGTGGGACAGCCCTGCCAATAACCCTGCCAACGCCACCGGGAGCTGCTGCTGCCAGCACTGCCATGGGAGCTGGTGTCTGCTGGGATCCCCATTCAGACACCTCCCTCCGGGACAAGGCACAGCTCCAGTCTGCCTTACTGCTGGGTTTGTCTCCTGGGTACCTGTGAAGGCATTTCTCACTATATCCTGTAAAGTCAATGTATTCCATTCACATTGGTTTATGCAGGTTACAGGGGTTCAAACCCTAGGGCGCAGATGTTAAGCACAAATTCTGCCACAACAAGATGTCTGGACAGGACAGGGTAAAGATGAAACCTTAAGGAAATCTCAGATCCAGGACTCTCCCAGATCATCATACAATACCAACAACAATCAGCATCTGGGAACCCAAACACCACAACAGATCTTACAGCAGAGAAAGATAAAGAAACATGTCATTGCACACTTGTGCGTCACTCAAACCAAAAGGCGTAAATCAGGACTCAAGGGCAAAGAGAAACATTGTGTGCAGAGAAAGTCTTTTGAGAGACGTTTTATGGTTTAGAGTCCCTGTATGCTATTGCAAGTGGAGCAATAAAGAGGAACTCTCCTGGCTGAGCCAGCACAGCCCTGGCACAAGTGTGGCAAGCGTCTTACTCTGAAAATGGTGCCAAGGTGCTGGCCCTTCCCTCTGAACCCAGCAAGGCAGCAGCAGGGCCAGCAGTGACCCTGCCTGGGCTGGCAGGGCCGCTTGTCACAGCAGTGGGACACCAATGTGTCCCGGAGTGCAGCGTGAGGATGGCTGTGGGCATCCTCTTCACAGCTGGGCCTCAGGAGGAGTAGAAGTGCTTCCTCACCGCAGAGCTCCCACCCACCAGGGGCACGGGCTGCTCTGTACCTGGCCTCTCACACACACAGACAGAAACCACAGTGCAAATCTACCAAGAACCATGTCCCGTGTCTTCATTTTATCTCACCAAATAGCTGCCATAAAACAGTCACAAAATAAACCTGGACTCTGATTTTCCTCCTTCCCAGCTTTTATTAAAGGCAGACACATGAATTACTTTGAACCCAGGCTGAACACCCTGGAGAAGCTGCTTGCTTCCTGATGCCCTTATTTGTGCAGCACTGGTGAAGCTCAAGTTCCCCAAAAAGGTCTGACATGAGCTCCAGTGCTGCCTCCCTGCTCCTTCCGGAACCCGCTTCCGTGGCTGCTGCAGGGGCACGCGGCCATCGCTCCCCATGGGGCCAGAGGACATTTTTTGCTCTGTTTACTGATATCTGCACGTGCATTTTTGTAAAGATAACGCACAAATTTCTGACTGGGCCCCTTCCACTGTGTTGTCCTTTTATTTTAAAGCCTCCTGCAACTATTAGGTGATAATGTTTTCATTTAAAGTCATAGAATGCTTATAATCTCTCCTAGTCCACAAGCACCTAAATGAGCAAAATCCACACAGCAAATTCCCAGCAAATATGGTATGCATTATGGCTTTTGCACTTTCTGCAAAGGCAATTCCTTTCCTGCTCTGCAGCTCATGCTGGAGCCCCTCCGGCAGCGCTGGGCCCGCTCCCCCAGCCCCCACTGCTCCATGTGGCTGCTCCCCGTGGCTGCTGTGCGTGATCCCACGTTGTGTTTAGTCAAGAAAGACTGGCGGGACTTTCACAGGCAGCAGCGGATTTCTCTGTAGGAAGCCAAGAGTTCACTCTCAGAGGATTAATGTTATTTTAATTTCCCATGGGCTTAACCAACAACCCCCTGGGGAGCTGCAGGGGGGCTGAGGAATGATGCTGCAGGGATGGGCACCAACCCGCCTTGCCCAGGGCTGGTGGGACCCTGCAGAGGAGAGGCACTCGGCCCCATTGGGAAACGCAACCAAATGGGGGCAGCGCCCCAGCCGGCCCTGTCTCTGCTCCATCAGCAGAACAGATGTTGTTAAATCAGCTCATGGGGTCCTGTGAGCACATGAAAACCTTTCTCTCAAGTTTCCCAGCACAGTAAGCCCCACAGGGGATGAACTGACAAAATTGTAGTAAAAGCAGCAGAAAAGAGAAGACGCACCCACCGGCACCGTGGCAGCGGCTCCCGCGCCATATTTGTCCCCATGTGTCCCCGAGAGCGGTTGGTGCTCACTCAGGGTGGAGCTCCACACCACAGGGGTCTCGCTGTACCCCTGGCACACGCCACCAAAGGTCTCTGGTGGAGTCCGACTGAGACTTTTAGCACTATTTCGAACCGCAGAATTTTGTTACTTAAACTTTGCCTAGCAAAACCTTACATTTAGTATCTATTTCTCTAACATATTATTTAAATTTCCGTAACTCAGGAGAGCGAGACCCATATTGAAGGCAGCGCAACAAAACACGGCAATGAAACCATCCAGCTTTGCAAACAACTCACCGTCACCCACCGACAACCGCCCTGTGCTGCTGTGATCTGCGGGGCTGGCGAGGGCCCCGCGCTGGGCCGAGAGGCTCAGTCCCCACCTGGGGCTCCTGCGCGGTGCGTGGGGCGCGCGGCAGCGCTGCCGGCACAGCCACCGCCTCCCGGTGCCACCGGGCCAATTACAACATGCCGCCCTCTGTGACCACGGGACGGTGGCCTGGCGAGGGGGAAGCGGTGACAGGCCAGAGAATGACACTTAGCAAACCTACAGGGCCAAGGGTGAGTGAGCCCTACGTACAGGGGTAGCCATGGCCACGGGCTGGGTTTGCATATGGAGTTCCTTAAAGAGGCAAAAATTTACTTTCAGCTACAAAAAAGGACATGCCAGAGGAAGTGCTTTCGCATGGCGGCCGCAGTCGGAGCCGCAGCGCCGCTTGGTGCCGGGGAGCTCACGGCTGGGGCACAGACACACGGTTTGGAATGCTCCAGTTGAAGACATCTCTGCTTCAACCTGTTAATCTGCCCGCTGGCATCTGGTGGGGGAAACAGGTTCAGGCTGCTGACACGGCCATTGCCTGCGGTCCCTGGAAATGGGGCGATGGCTGGGGAGGTGCCCCCGGGGCTCCTTCCTGCTGTGAGCCACAGATAACAGCACCCACAGCACAGCTGGCCTCCCCAGCCAGGGCCTTTCAGACCCATTTTTGCTATTTCTGCCATGGTGCCGCCATCTCCAGGCTTCCAGCGCCAGCAACCCTTCCACCCCAAGCTGTGCTGCGCTCAGAGCTGGCTGGAAACGTCCCTCACTCAACACAGGGGGAAAGCTGTGGCCCCTCAGCTTCACTGGTCATGCCAGCCTCGGCAAAACCCGAGGAGCAGCTCCAGCCTGGCAGTGCATGGCATGGCCCAGGGCAGGGGAGGCGTGGGTGGCACCGGAGCCCCAGTGCGGGCACCGCTGCCGCAGAAATGCTGTCTGGCTCCCGCTCGGCCGTGCCGGCCGCTGCCCACTCCAGAGCCCAAGGGCTGGTTCCTGCAGGGCACAGAGCTGCCTCTCAGGAGCTGGTCCCTGCACTGCCCGAGCTCCAGGGTCTGCTGGAGGTGCAGCACATGGGTAAAGCAGCCTGGAGCAGCTGCCGGGAGACTGCAGCCAGAGCCAGCGTGGCCATGGACAGGATTTCCTGTCATGTCTTCCTGCTCCTCCGCCAGTGCCCCCCTCCACTCCCGCCTTGCATCAGAGCACTGATGGGTTCACCATCCCACCCTACAGGTTATTACAGGGGTTGAGGGAACTTCCATGAGCCTCTGCCTGTCTTGTGGCACATATAGGCCAACCCTGGCCTGGCACAGCCCCAGCCCAGCCACAGCACCAGCACCAAAGTGGCGAGAGCAGGTCTCTGTCTGCACGGCTTCCTCACCAAGGCCACTGCAAGAACTGCCCTGTGGTGAAGAAAACAAACCCTGAGTCCTCATTTCAATCACTAATAAATAACAAAATCAATTGCAGAGTGTAAATTATATACACTGACTCAATTTTCCTGGGATTTTAGAACAATCTGCTGAGAAATATCCATTCCTAGTACAGAATTTAGTGGGTTTTGACAGGTATGGTGATACCCTGCATGAGGGATCTCCTCTTTTCCCGTCCAAAAACCTTTTTCCAGGCAAAGCACAGGCACTCTGGTCATTTCTTTTGGCTTTCCTAGAAGTTCAGCAACTTGGTCAGAGTAAAACCCCTGGTAAGGGTAAAAGGTACTCAGAAATTTCACCCACAGAGAGACAACAAATAAGAATTCCCATGGGGGTCAGCCTCCTGTGCAGGAACCCCACATCCCTCAAGGGTTCAGTTGGAACAGAGAAGGGTCTGGAGAAGGGGAGAAGGGTCCTGGCCTGGTCTGAAGATCATGGCTGAAATGACAGAAACTTTCTCCTTTGTGGTAGAGCTCTGGCACTGCTGGGCACAGCACCAGAGCAAACACCCCTTTAATGTGACATGAATACAGAGCTATAAATACTGAGAGCAGGGCCCATGTGCCTCCCCTGTGGTGTCAGACACTCAGCTGGGGAAGTCTTCACGCTCTGATGAATGAGTAAAACTGCTCATTAATTACTGATCACAGACAAACTTGTTGGCACATTTTTGCTCAGGCCATAGTTTGCTTTGCTGTGTTGGTTCTGCATGGAGCTGAAGTGTCAGTCCCAGCCTGTGCAGGGCAAGTCGTGATGGTGGAACACATGACAACACTCTGGCTGGCATTTTTCCTTTGTAATTGTTTTTACTCCTGAAGAGTTGTCCAAAGCCTCAGGTCTTTCTTAGGCTGCAGTTATTAAAATAACGAGTTCCTCGGGAGAGGCTTTCCTCTCTCTCAGCCCCAAAGCCCTGCGGCAGGGCCCGGGCGGGAGGACAGCGGGCACGGAGCAGTGTCCCCCCTGCCCAGCGCCGCGCTGGGACGGCCCCGCTGCCCGGTGGGAGCGCAGCACAAGCACGGGGAGCGGAGCAGGGGCGCCGAGCAAAAGCCTTCCCCTCCCTGCGGCTGCGACCGGCGCCCGCGGAGCCTGCGGAGCGCGATCCCCGGAGAGCACCGTGCGTGTCGCGCTGCCGGCTCTGCCGCGCCCGCACGGGCCGTGCCAAGGGCAGGTGTCCGCACTGGCAGCAGCAAGGCCAGCGCCAGTCTAGGGAAGGGGTCTCTGTTCTGGATGCATCAGGAGCTTTAATACTTTCTCCTTAAAGGTGGCAGTGTCTGACTGGTCACCTGACTCCGTGTTTTTCATTATTTATTCAAATTTTGGTCATATCTTTGTCTCTGTTTTGAAAACTGATGACTGTATAAGTTTTCAGGGGCAGCAGCATTTCATTTGTTTGCAAAGATTAAGGAGCCTTTGATTAACTTGTAAAAAATTATCTAAATCAAAGGAAATGTGGGAAACATATGGACAATCTCTCCTCTCCCTCATTAGGAGATAAAAGTGTCCTTGCTCCTTATTTTCATCCCACTGTTGGAGAGAACAGCTTTGCCTTTCTGCTGGATATCAAGTCAAACAGATCCAGATTGGAAAAAAGTCTCTTCCCCGATACAGGAACCAGGAGCAGGATCCTCACATTTCTACATTAAACCCCAGTGTGATTTGTAATAACAAACTGGGGTAGCACAAGACCCTTTTGTCCCTTCCTGTGTTGTTTAGGCATCTTTTCTGTTTTCCATGAGGGACTGTGTAACAGGAGGCAAACCTGTGCTGTGGGCACACTGGCCCCACTGGTGCTGGGCAGGAGTGGGAGCATCACAGCATCCCTGAGCTCCATCCCATACAGGATTGTTTAGGTTGGAAAAGTCCAAACATAAAGGAGGAGGGGGCTGGCTCAAAGAAGTAAAACACGTAATTCCCAAAAGTGAAAGCCACATGTAAATGCTAAGTGCACCAGGTAAAACAACTGATACTTAATTGTTTTTTGTTTGGCATTTTTTCCCCTTCAGAAGGCAGATGCCAAACAATTGATGCTATGAAAAGCCCTTCCTGTTGTATTCTTTGTGGTTTGTTTTTTTTTTTTACTAAGTGTATCCAGGCATAAAAGATATTTTTAAGAAGTTCGCAGATTTTCAGGCCTAGGACTTCAATTTTCTTTTTCAGTCCTCCCTGTTATCATCCCAGTGCCCAGCAAAGAGCCAGCAGAACTCTGCTCCTTCCCTGCCTTTCACAGCCTCCCTGGGCTTCCAGAAAGGAATGCCACATTCCTGCCCACACAAACGCAGCCAAATTAAATATTAACTCCTGGAAACGGTGCTCGTTTCCCTCACATATCGTCTGGGTGAGGCTCCCCAGGCTCTGAAGTTCGCCGGTGCCTGCAATGCTGACGGCAGCTGGTGGGGGAAGGAGTTCCCCTCCTGGAGCAGGGCTGCAGGTGGGTGCTGGACCCACATCTCCGGCCACCCTCAGCACACAGGCATCACATCCAACCCTCCTGCACAACCAGAACCTCAGGGGCTAGGATTTCATCTCCAAATCTATTATTCCAAATCTGAGCTGCCCAGCTGCGGAGTCTCTGAGGGGCATTGCCTGTAATGACAAAGGCATCAAATAGTTCACAGGCACATTTGGAAACAAAAGAATTCTTCATGGAAAGACCACTGCCAACTACTTATTAGTTACTCTCAACATTTAACTCAAAGCTGCTGCTGCGTGAACAGGAGCTGGAAATGCTGCTCTGGGTGAAAGCTCTGGAGTTTTGTTGTTTTATCAAAGTATTCCCTTTACTTCCAGAGGGTTTGTGTATCTGATCCAAAGCAGCCATGTTTCAAAGAAATGTGCTGCAGAACTGCCAAGGGGCACAAGTGGAAGCAGAAGCCGAGTCTGCCTTCACACAGAACACAGCAATTCCAGCACAGAATTGTTTATAAAGGATCATGCTCTAGAGGACAACGATCATTTTTGTCTAACATTTGTTACAGCAGCATCAGCTGATCAACATGGTCTGGCAGAGCAGTACAAGCTGGGGTCACTGCAGAACTGCTGAGAGCTGTTCACGTTGCTGGCTGGCGTCAGCACTCGGAGTGGCAGAGCGGCTCTGAAATAATGCACAGCCTCCCCTGTACGGTGAAATAATGCACAGCCTTCCCTACAGTCCCACACTGTACAGCACAGTCACACTGCCAGCACTGCCACAGATGGGCAGGCAGGGACAGGGAGCAGCAGTTCCCTCTTGCCAAGGAGGGACATGAAAATTACATTTCAATGTCTGATTTCATTTTGATGTGACCACAGAGGGTTGTTGCAGCTTGGCTTACACATACACTGCAATATCAGAGTATAAGGAGCGGGGCAGACATGACTTCCTGTGCCCCCCATACTTTTAGCCAAATGACAGGAATTCTATTTTTTTTCCCCATGTTTTAGAGAGCTCTGGCCCCAGCAGTGCCCAGCTCCAGCCTGAACAGCATCCTACCCGGTGTTGCACACCAGTGTTAGTGTCACTGGTGTCACACCCCTACTGCCAGCTCCAGCGAATCCATGCTGCTCCCCTCTTGGAGCACCAGCCTTGTGTGCCAAGAGGGAAAGGCTGTTCCAGTCCTTCTGAGGCGGCTCTGGGCCCGGCCCCCGTGGGAGGGGGCAGTGCCAGGGCTGAGCCCTGACAGGGCCGGGACACGCGGGGGCAGTGGCAGCATGGCAGGAAGAGGTGTGGGAGCGAAGAACAGCCCGTGGCTCTGCCAGAACACCACGAAGCCTCTCCAGCAGCGACCAGAGACGTCGTGCCTTAAATCCTCCCGCTGACAGCCGAGTGCAGCCAGCGAATGCCCTGCCCCAGTATCACCTGCTGATCGGCCCTGCAGTGGGGACAGGGAGTGGGGACCCCCGGGGTGTCCCACCACTGGTCCCAGCCAGCTGAGTGGGCACAGCCCTCCCTGTCCCTTGTGCTGTTTCCAACAGCAAAGTGCAATCCTTAGAGGCGCTGAAAGCTCTCTTGTGAAGGCACAGCCATGAACACGCAAACCAAAGCCATCCCTGAGAGCACAGTTTGGGGGGTTGTTCCTGGGAATGGGCTGGGAGGGGCAGCAGGACCTGCCTCGGCTGCCACCACGGCCCTTGACATCAGGCTGGTGATGCAGCTCAAGACGAGGGGAAGAGCCTGGCAAGGAGCTTGTTGCCACATTTCAGCTCCTGCACATTTCCCCCAGCTCCAGGGGGAGGATGGTGGAATGTGCTCAAGGAAACAGGGCTGCAGGCACATTCTGGGACAGGACTGAGCAGTCATCCCTGCCAGAGCGGGAGGGAAGTTCTGGGGGACTGGGGGGACGGGGGGCAGGAGAGGCTCAGGTGGTGTGGGACAGCTGAGACCCTTCAGGTCCCTGCCTGGGAGAGGGCATCACTTTTTTATCACTTTATTTAAGTGATGCCTAAAGTTTTCCTCCAACCTTGCAAATTGGAACACTCAAACCAATATATCCTTCAGTCTCTTCAGCAAACCACAGTCTTCTTTAGAAGATGCTGCTAATTCTCATGGGTCTAGTTGAGACCTACTTTCATCTGCTATGAGACATCCTTCAAATAAGCATTTTTATAGCACATATTTTCCCAGCCTGAGGAATTAACCAACACAAAGTACGTGGGGGGGAGGGCACTGGTTTCACAACATGAGAGGCCACATTACTTCATTAGAACAACTTTTCTGGTCAACAGCCTATGTCAAGATGCACCAGCCCCATCATCCTGTTATGCACAAAGTAAGAGTTATCAGATAAAAAAAAAGGGGAAGACAACAAAAGTATTGGTTCTGTCTTGCTCTCACCAAGACCATGCCAAAAAAAGACAGTTTCAAAGCTTTTTTTTGTGGTCACAAACAGGCTGACAGACCCCCCCAGGTAACCAAAGTGCAGTGACAAGCACAAACCCAGAGGACCGACAGGGGACAGACAGAACACACCACCCACTTCACCTTGACAATCTGCTTTTCTACAACACAACTGTTCATAGAAACATCCATCCTGTTCGTCCAGACCCCTGGCTGTATCCCAGGAGAGCACAGCCCTTCCACATCCTGCCATGCCATTGAGAGAAAATGAGAGCAGTGCTCGCCCAGTACAGACCAGTTGGAGCAGCGGGCATGCTGGGGCATAGGGCAATACCCCCAGAGCCAGGGTTAATGATCAGCTCATTCCGTAAAGAGCAGCTGGGTTCTCTAACTCAATATTTAAAGTTGTTCTTTTTATAGTTAAGTAATGACAACAGCCGCACGTCATAAAAATCAGATTGCGGGGAATTGATTATTAGGTCATATTTTAATTGGAGGTTCTTTTAGGGAAAGAGGCACTGTCCTTTGTACTGTCTGTTTTTGAAATGGATATAAGGAAAAATATGAAAGATACTCTTACAGGACAGAAAAATAAATAAGAAGTGGCACATCCAGACAGTGAGTGCATTAAAAATGGATTCATAGGCTGCCTGTTACAGGCATGAAGCAGAAACCTTCTTTAAAAGATTTAAGCAGCCCAAGGAATCAAAATTAAGCCCATCACGCTAAAAAATACCGCTGGAGAAACTTACGTTCAATGATACTGGTACAACAGAATCACTGGACTGACAGGCAGCAGCTTTCAGGAAAAAAAGCTGGTTTCTCTGATACAATTTGAAATAGGCATAAAGTAGCTAAGGAAGCATTTCAATCTGATTATTTTTGTCTTGTGTAGAGCAATACTGGGTGTTACATAGAGCAGTCTGAAAAGCATTTTAGGAGGTAAGCAGGCTTGTTCTTCCTCACATAGGCAGCAGAGCCTGAAAAGCTGCTTTCACAAATACAACAAAAGTCATACCAAACCCCTTGGAACCTCGTATGTCACACTGAGCAGAGGAACTGTTATTGAGAACAGGATAATTGTAACTAAACATTAATTCCTCTCTATTTATTTTGGTACAAGGTCAATTCTGATGTTATTTCTTCCCTTGCCAAGTTGTAGCAAACACTCAGCCCAAAGGTGTTGCAGGTAGGAGAAAACAAAGACTGAATTAACCTCTTATGGGAACAGGAAAAGTCATTTCAGGCTCCTTTGAGGATACTATTGAAACCCCTGTAGGAAATACCAGAGATCAAAGCAGAGCAGAGAGCATCTGCCCAGGAACTCCAGCTCCGTGCTCCAAATGAGGATGAAGGACAGGCACTGGTCCTGGGGGAGGGCAAGGACAGGGGCTGGCACTTGGGGGTCACAGCACTCATCCTGAAACACAACCAAACCCTGAATCCAAAGGGATTTTATGGAAATCAAGCCATCTAAAGCATCTCGTGACACTTCTCTACGTGAAGCAAAACGAGCAGCATGAAGCACCACCATTTTGTAATGACTGCCCTGAAATGCAGAACAACTAATTAAAAGGAAATAAGATAAAACCACTGAAAAGCAAATAGGAACTGAAAATAAATCGCTCCCAGGTCAGGAAAAGGTTATTCACCTGTGACAGAACTATACACACAAACCTGACAAGCCAGCATTGCTTAGGGCAGTCGATAGCTAAATCATTCCCTGCAGAAATATTGGGCTGAAGTACAGAGAAAACAGGATTTCTCCACACACCATAAAGAAAAATAATGTTAGGATGATAAAGTACTTTCTCTTCACTCAAAAATATATTGCTAAATATAAAACTCTAGTAATTGAACCTCATATTCAAAGTTTTTAAATTCAGGCCTCTGTAGAAATGTGCTCTAGCAGGACCATGTTTGTTTTCCCTGGTTGCTGCTCGCCCTGGAGAGTCCCCAGCCATTGTGCTCCTGCAGGAGGAGGATTTCCGCTAGTAAACCTGCCAGGGAAACACAACCAGGCATCCCAGAAGCTGTATTTCATTAGGAGAATGGCAAACTCCTCCAGTGCCAGGAGCTGTTCAATAACAAAGTAGACGTGAGCAGCCCAAAGCCACGTTCATTTTAAGACTCTCCGTGGGCTGATCAGGGGAAAGGAGACATGGGGACGGTTTGTTTAAAGAAAAAAAGAGGAAATCCAAATGATTTTTAAAGCTACCATTCCAAGGATGGAGGCAGCACGTTGGAATGATTCACACATCCCACGCTATTTGCCAGATCAGCTGAGGACTGAGGTGCCAGGTATCCCTGCGGAGCCCTCGTGTGCAGCTCCTGGCTAATACCTTGGGTTACATCTGCTCTTTGAACCTCCATTTACAAGGGATATTTCTGGGTATTTTCACCTGTAACCCAGCTCTGCGGATCAGGTTTTGCACGTTGGCCCTCATTTGCTATATCCACAGAAGCCACAGGCCCTGTGTGCCAGCCCTGCTTCCACATGCCACATTTCACAACCCTCCTGCTCATGTCACAGAGAACCTCAGAGAGCTCACAGAGAGCATGGACCAGTTCCCCCTTCACATTGCTGTACAAACACCAAACACACACTTCCACCGCCAGATAAATCAAACTGGGTCACTTTGTTTCTCTACAGTAACTCCTGATACCATCTGACTGTCCCACCACAGCCCAGCACCCACACAGTGTTCACACGAGCTCTGTCTCCAGCAAATAATCCAAACGGGCTTTCCCAAGAAATGCCATGTTCAGCAGTATTTTTTTTCTGCTTTAATTTATTTAGCTAGAAAAAAGACATTTGAGAACTGTCAGCTCATTCTTACCTGTTCAGTTGGGTCCTTCCTCATGCACCTGTGGCACAGCACTGCGGGTGCTCCCACCCACACTGTGCAGGCAGCACAGGGCTGGGATCCTTGTGCGGGTAAGGAAACAGTACCACGGCTCCTTTAACCCCTCTGGGCCTCACACCCTCTCTGATGGAGCTCCTGGGGCAGGTGGTATCCATCCCCTCCTCTGGCTCATCAGCACTGCCAGCTGCCCAGCCCCTCACCCGGGCAGTGGGACACTCCTCCACCCCTGCCCAGCACTGCATCACCTGGCTGGGCAGGTCAACAGCTCCCTCAGGGTATTTCCTCTGGGTGTTTCGAAAGCTGGGCTGTGCCAGGTTCAGCCCTCACCTTTCCCATCAGAAAGAAAGAATCAAGCCCCATGGCTGGCCTGTGTCTGTCCTGAACAGCACTCACCAAATAGCAGGTCTCTGGGAAGGAGACAGAATTCCTAAGACTAAGCCTTGGAGCAGCTGAGAGCACACAATTTATTTCAGAAGTCAGCAGGCAAGCTGCTGGATTGCTTTATTTATCCAGTTACTCAATTATTTCAGCTGGAAGGTTATTCATCAGACCTTTCATCCTGTGATTTTTATGTGACTGTGTCAGGAAGCGAGGCAAGAGCACAGGAACGGACAAAGCAGCAGTTAAATGTTCCACTTCACTTATGCAGGTCAATATCATGGGAAGACATGGAAAATTGAAAGGAAGATGAGTCTAACAGGCACCTTGCCCTGCAGTCAGTCCCCTGCAGTGCCCTGCCCTCAGGTGTTCATGTGCTCAGGTCAGACCCTGATGCTGCTGATCCAAACGCTGAGTTGAACAAACATGTAAAAGTGTACTTGTTGAAGTGTGTGGTGCTGCACACCTCGGGTGCTGCCCATGGACCTTGGGGGGCTGCTCAGGTGACAACACTTCACCAGCCAAAGGCAAGTGTTGGGCTGGCATAGAGACTCCCCAGAGTGTAAAGTTCCTCCTGGGCTCTAGGAAGATGATTTAGTCTAAATATTTTTAGGAGGTAGAAACCAAATTGAAACCAAGCAGAAGTTAGCTGAATTAATGTCTCCATTGCTGTTGATGCCTCAGAGCTTTTTGATTTTTTAATTTTATAGACTTTAGAAGTAGTTATGTAGTGAATGTAGATTTTAAATGTAGCTGTATTGTATTTCTCATGGTGTTGTATCTTTTGCCAGTATTTTCCAGTAAAGTAACGGCAGTAGCTAACAGTTGCACGTACCAAACTCCATCCCATATCAATCCCTCAAAATTCCGTTAGTGCTTTAGTCTTTTTATCAAGGTAGAATTGCAGAAAAACACCTTAACATCTGCACTAGAAGATGTAAACAATAGCCCAACAACCTTCAAGCCCGGAACTTTGGAAGGCCTCCAAAGACTGCACATGCAGCGAAGAAGATGAAGATGAGGAAGAGGGGGTCCCAAACTCCCCCAGACTCAGTTCCCAAAGGGCCATGTTGGGGGCAGAATGGGGCAGAACGGGGGGTGGACAAATTGGGATTGGATGGACATCATTATAAAATCATAAAACCTGTGTCCAAAGGGGCACACGGAGGTTTGTATTCCTGGGGCCTGGAGGCTCATTAAACCTTCTGCTCTCCTTATCTCCTATACTAAATTGGCTTGGAGTCTTTTTCTCTGCGGTCTTTTAGGCAACACTGTCAACATCAGCAGTTCAATTCTGAATTGCCATGTGCCAGTGCCATGGTCTGACACACCGGAGGGACTCAGAGGGTGTCAGCTCACCCCAGATGTCCAGGGCTGGACATCCTTGTACGGCACAGCGCTGAACCCACGGCCCCTGTGGCACCCCGTGGGCAGTCCTGCTCTGCTGGAGAGATCTTAGAAATCAGTTTTAAAATAATGCAGAGCAGCAGCTGCTGTGGCACAGAGCACTGAGGAGAGCTGGGGGGGCAAGGAGCAGGGCGCCTGTCCCCAGGGCAGCACGACCAAGGCAGTGGCGGGGCAAGAGGTGATGGGAACAAAGGCAAATCCTAGAAATACCCTCTAAATGTCAGGAAAAACCCTGCAGGACATTTTACACATTCCAAGCTGCAGACGAGCTGAGGTTTTCTTGGGTTTGGAATGAATAAAAAAGCAGACCCATGTGTTTTCCAGTGGGTGTGGCACTCGTTGCGATTTCCCTCCAAAGGCAGGTTCCCGCAGCTCCATCCCCTCCAACCAGGCATCTGCTGGAGAACATATCTCCCTCTCAGACTGACTTGTCAGGAACCTAAAGCAATGGTTGAAAGTAGCCCAGTGTCTTGGCCCTGTGTTTTCCTGGGAAAGTGGCTGCAGGGCCCGGCAGAGCCGAGGGCAGCAGGGCGGCCCCTCACCCTCCCCACGCTCATCCCACCAGGAACAGTTATTTTTAGATCACTTACTGCCACTGAAACATACTTGGACTATTTTCAAGCTGACTCACAGCTGAATTCCTGTTCTGGAGGCATTTCCAGTCCCCACCCAAAATAAGGGAAGACAAAACAAAATCAAACCAAAAAAATCCTGGCTGGACCCAAACCGAAGCCCAGAGTGTGTGTCCAGCTGTGCTGATGCCGGTGTCCCGAGTCCAAGTGTGCCTCTGCCCAGGGGGAGACCTGCACCCACAGCCCAGCACCCATACCCACACCTGCACTCACCTCAGACCCGCTTAGCCCAGCTCAGGTGAACCAGATCGTGTTTTGGGGCTTTCTTAATTCAAATTCTTTCATGTACTACTCAGGAATAGAAGAATTAACCAGAGTGGAGCATGCGTGTGGAACTTAACAGAGAGTTTTTTATTCTATTTGATCACATTTTTAATTGCAAGACCAGGAACACCACAGTAAACTGTGTAATGATCAGAAATTTCACCCCTAAGTTTGGAGAAATGGAGGTCATGGAGACTTTAGAGACTGCCACTAAATCAAAGGTACAAACCAGGGCTGTCTCAGAACAGGGGAGAGATGAGAGGCCAGCAGGTCTCTGTCTGGAGCTCCCCAGCTAAAGAGAAGGTGCCGTGATGTGACCCATGCAGGTACTGGGGCAACAACAGCATCACTGATATGGAACCAGGGAATCGAATGCTGGGAGCTCTGTTCAGCACTGCTGGGCTCCCAGAGGCACAGGCACCAGTTCTGACTTTGCACCTTTTTGATGATGGATCTTTGGTATCTATTGACAGAAAGAGCATGTATTTGGAGATGATTACCTGTGGGTGCCCAGCCAACAGGGAACAGCTGTGTGGGTAAATGCCATGCTGGCGTGTACACAGGCAGGTATCCTTAGTGACTCAGTCACTTGGAAGGAGCAGATGACCCTGCTCACCTCCATGGATACAGTGAAACAACTAATTGAGCATATTAATCTACAACAACTGTCACTACACATTGCTTACAAAGAGAAATCACCTCCTGGCCACTGATACCCAGGCATGGGATGCCATGTGCTATACAGACCCATCTTGGGAGAGGGCAGTGGCAGCCAGTGTGCCTGTGGCTCCAGTCCCTGCCTCAGGGCTTGGACTAGACTCATTGGGCAGGACAGCAGAGCAGGACCCAGGCAGGGCCAGGACAGTGACAGCTGGATGCCTTTGGGCAGGCAGTGCCTCCTCCTTCAGCAAACCCAGCCTTGAGCAGGACATCTGAACTGGCACAGCACCCTGAGCTTCTGCACGGCTGTTTCTGTGCCAAAAGAACCAAAAGCAAAACTCTTTCTTCTGGATTCCTGCCAAGAGCCCCGAGTCACCCCCCTGACGGGTACAGCACTGCTGCTGGGAACCAGACCCTGCTTCGCTAACGCTCTGATGGGACCGCGCCAAGGCACAGGACCATGTGACATGGACCAAGGCAGATGGTGAGGCTTCGTGGACACTCCAGAGACCAGCAAATAAAGTGAAACAACACAAAGGAGACTTCTATTTTTTTAAGCAGGATGCAGGGTTTATTATCTGGGGCTGGTATCTCTGGCACAGTGAAGCACATTGAAGACGATCAACACATCAGAGAGAGCTGAACCCAGGGTGACCTGGATGGGACCCAGCAGGTGTCCTCTTTCCCATGCTGGTGAGCAGTGAGTCCCCAGGCAGGGCTGGGGGCTCCTCATCTCCTGCAGGAATGCAGGCAGGGAAGGGGGCTGCCTACACCCTGCCTGCACCCTGCCCCTGCCCCCTCCAGGCAGCTCCTTCTCCAGCCCAAACTCCTACAGTGTCATTATTCATTGATCTCTTCCCCCTTTCCATCTGAATATGGGATAGTCCATTGGAGAGTAAGTTGTGCTCCTGATCGATCCCACAGGGATGTCAGGCAGGGACTGGCTCCTTGTTAGCTCCTGGTGCATTCGCAGAAGTGCTAATGAAGTTTGAACTCCAAGGTCCAAATTCTGCCTCAGGCTATACATTCTGCTGGCACTCAGAGACATTAAAGTTAGGTAGCTCCATACTCTGATAAGTGACTGGGAGAATGCCCTTGTGAGCTTGCCTGGCTGTCCTGCTGAGTACAAAGACACATTCATTTTAGCCCATCCCAGGTCCAGTCCAGCATCACATTATGGCTCACAAAGCAGTTATTTGAGAGCAGTGTGTTCTTCCCTCCAAGAGCTGACTTGATGGTCTTTTATTTACAATATTGATGTGCTGGGGGGTATCCTGCTGGGAGAGCAGGGCCCTCCTGTACTGCTGGCAGCGAGCATCTCTCCAGGTTTGCTGGAGGCAGCTCAGCAGGAGGTCTCCTGTACAATAAGGTAACAGGTGCATTTACAGGAACACAATCAGCTCACACTTACTCGATAGCAAAAATAAAGTTATCTAAAAAAATGGCACATGACTGAATGTTCTCCCTCAGAGAGTTTCCTCCCTGCTGTCTCCCACTCCAGCGGGGTCTCCTTCCTCACTCACTTCCTGGTGATTGTCAGCCTGCGCAAGAGCTGCCTTGTTTTGGCCATCAGCATCTCTCTGAAGTGGTCACCCATGAGGAAATAGAAGACAGGATTAATGGCACTGTTTAGAAAGGCAAAGGGTCTCGTGATGACGTAAATGGTGCTGATGATGCCCTGCGTGCACTCAGGGACATTCAAGGTCGGTATTCGGGAAGCAAGTCGGACGTTGCGCATGATGTGGTAGGGAGTGAAGAGCAGGGAGAAGATCACCATGGTGAGGATCACGAGGCTGAGAGGCTTCTCGAGGGTCAGGGGAGAACTGAGTTGCTCACTCCTGTTTTTAAGAAAACGAACCATCTTCACGTAGAAGCAGCACATGATCAAGAGAGGGATGAGGAACCCGAAGACAGTCAGGAACATGCTATAGATGAGGTTTTTTGCGGGGTCTCCAGAGCTCGCATAATCAAGACACTTGTAATTATTGGCAGGTGTTAGAGGCTCCAGGAAATGCAGCAGTGGCAGCAGCTCCAGGATCACCCCGATCCATATGGCAACGGACACCAGAACGGCCGTTCTCCTCTTCTGAAGGACGTGGTCCCTGAAGGGGTGTTTTATGAGCATGTACCGGTCAATGCTGACAGCAGCGAGGAAGAGGATGCTGCTGTACAGGTTGGCATGCAGCAGGAATCTGTTGCTGTGGCACAGGATGTCCTCCTTTGCCCACTGATCTCGGGAGTAGCTGTTCACCAGTATTGGCAGAGTACACAGAAATAACAAATCTGATAGGGATAAATTGAACAGGTAGATGTTGCCACTTTTCCACTTTTTCAGGCAGAATATATAGCCAAACACCACAACGGTGTTTCCAATGCAGCCTAAAATGAACTCAAGTGTATACATGGTGGAGAGATAATACTTTTCTAGGACTCTGTTTGTCAGCAAGCAGCCACTGGTCTCATTCACAGCCTGGAAAGTTAAAAGGAAAAAAAAAAAATCCACCAAAAATGAGTAAAAGAACATTTACATGTTTATATTGTTGCTGTAATCAGTGAATTTCATTCCAGCCTTCACGGGTTACTTGACCTGAAAGAATGTCTCTCACACATGGAATTTGCACTTTCAGCCACTGACCAGAGTTATGGAGCAAGATGAAAACCTGCCTGAGCAAAGACCTGTGTGAGGAGTTTGAAGTAAGAGCAGCACCTGAAGGCACCTGCCACGACATGCCAGCTGCTGCTCAGCCAAAGCCACAGCAGTGCCAGCGGCCAGGAAAGTGAAACTGGCCTGTCAGTGCCCTGTCAGAGCCCTTGCTGGAAGTCATCTGCCCCCATTACCCAACACCAGCCCCGTGAGTCCTCACTCATCACTGAAGCAGAAGTTTGCTGTCAAGGCTTATGAAGGATGAGCTCATTAGCAGCAGTGCAGACACACTGACAACACTACTCGGAATTCATTAGGAAGCCAGGAGAGATGGGTTTATTAAATTAACAGAACCATTAATCGTGTGCTTTGCACAGTTTTTCTGGTAACTGGGTACCAGAAGAGCGTGGAGGACAGAGTGTCTCTCCTGTGCACCCTGCCAAAGCTTCCTAGGAAGCTGCACCATGCGTGAGCTTGCCTGAGGACAAACTTTGCTTGCTTTCTTTTTAAAGGTTGGTTGGAAAAAATCCTTTCAGGACAGGGAAGGAAACAGAGCAGGATCTCAAGTGCTCACCCTGCTTCCTCCTCAGCAAAGCCCGCACTGCAGGGGGCTGCAGGACACAGACAGCTTTCAGTGAGAGCTGAAAGTAAAGTGTCAGCAAACAATTAGAAAGCAGGGAAAACAAAATGCTAGAAACTGGGATATAGATCAAAACTGAACTCAAGCTAAGCTTAAGGATTTCCAAAGGTGTTCTGGTGTCCGCAACATTTTCACAGGTCTCTGCCCTCAAAACACCCTATTTGATTTTAAAGGTAGATCATGAGGCAGAACAAAGCATAGCATACCCAAAACTTAATAAAGTTACCTCCAGCAAGTCTCTAGCTTCCTCTATGCCCTACGGGGGACAGAAATGCTACAGAGGGCTCACTCTGCTCAGTCACCTCAGCTGCAGCACCTACCGAGCCCTGGCTGCTCGGCTCCTGGGGAGAAACTCAACACCTTAGTGAGGTTTTAAATCTGGAAAGCACAGCACGGACACTAGCACTCTAAACACCAATAGCCATTTACAAGTTCCTGTATTGACAGATACATTGATTTAGGCAGTGTATCAATCTAAGTAGCCTTAGAAAAAGGCTGATTAATCAATTTTAAGGTAAGCAGTTAAAGCGGTTAAAGGTTCGCTCAGAACCGGGCTCGCCAGAGGCACAGAAGAGGCTCCCCGGCCCCGGCCCCCTTACCATCGCCAGGGCTGTGGGTGCTGCCTCCCCGCCGCGCTGCCAGAGCCGCGGTGCAGCCGAGTGCGAGCAGGATTCAATCAGCGAGGAGCGAAGGCGGAGGCGGGATCTGCTCGGCTGAGCAGCACATGGAGCAGTGGGAGGGGAGGCTGCCCAGTGTGCGCCGAGGGAGCTGCAAACAGCGCTTCCCTGCACAGGATCCCTGCGGAAACTGCCCGGGGCAGATGGAGGCGAGCGGAGGGAGAGGGCACTGCTCCCCACCCCATGCCCTGGGAGATGCTCGGGGGCTGCAGTAGGGCACAGCTGGTGGCTTGTTCCCTGCTCACACGCAGTCACCTTCAGCCCTGCAGCAGCCTCTCCTACTACACCCGGAGACCAAAACAGCAGCTGCCGCAGCTCAGCGACTTCCTACAGTTTGCAAACCAGTTAAACAATACGTTTAATTATATTATAGCAGAGCACTAAAGAAGAGCACGTAGTTTTCAAACAGTAACACATCACCACTCCCAAGCTCTCTGCTTCGTTCAGCATTGCGATACAGAAATCATTGGCAAAGATGAAAATATAATAAATACTGCTAATGCAGAATGACCCAGCTCCACGGTGATTGATGCTCCTGAACGATCTCATTCCACCCCCTATCACAGGCAGGGACACCTCCTACTAAACCAGGTTGCTCCAAGCCCCAACCCACCCAGCCTCAAACACCTCCAGGGATGGGGAAGCCACAGCTTCTCTACCTTTTTTTCCCCCCTTCCCCTTTACTGTGGTGTATTTCACTGTTAGCAAATGTTAACCCTATTAAGAGATATAGAAAACTGTTGTAGCTTTTCTGTGCTGACAAGGCCAATAGATCAGCTCATATTAAAGCATTACAGAAGCTGATTTACAATTCTGACACTGATTTAAAGCTGATTTAAAATTCCAATTTCAAAAGCCAACACCAGCTTCTCATTTACCGGCTTTTAAATATTTTGTCCATTCAAGCAACTGCTGTTGCACTGAAGGATAAAGTGGGGCTGAATAAATGGAGCGTTTCTTCCTTCCCACTGCAGTTAACACCTCAGAGAACTGACAAGGGAGCAAGAAATGCTCCTTAATGTCATTTCAGTAGGTTTACATTTGTGCCAGCTTACAGCTCTGTGACTGTTGCATTGGTTCATTCTGTTTCCGAGCACACGTTTCTAACCCTTGGTTATTTTGAGGCTCTCCCAGTTACATGAGCTGGCACCTGTAATTCCATTGCCTTCAGACAGCCCTATCCCTAAGGAACACCCGATCTGGGGGTCTCAGCAGAGTCTCTGTGGTTGCCAGAGGAGTCAGTGCCCGGTGCTCCCTGCCTGGTGCCACAGGCCATGCCAGCAGCTCCAGGCGCTCCTCCTGGCACAGCAGGCTGCAAATGTGCTGTCCTCTGCTGGAAAGGGTTCAGCCAGGGCTGCAGCCAGCCTCAGCATGAGGAACCAGAACAAAACCCAACAGCTCAATGGGGTAACGTGTAACGGCAGCATTGGGGCCCCTCTGCGAGCCCTTAACGGGAGCAAGGGTTGGGCTGAGCACACCAGCAGGAGTTCCCTGCATTTCCCAACAGGCAACAACCCAACCAGCACCTCCAAAAACACTGAAGATCAAAACTATTGTCAAGTTCTGTTTCTAGGGGGGGGGGGGGTTGGTTGGTTTGTTTGGTTTTAAACCAGTGTAGTACTTCAGCAAAAAGTTAAGGGCTCTTAAGAAATGGATAATGATGAAGCCCTGACTGCTGCAGATGCTTTGAGGATGATTTATTTCCTCCTCCACTCACATACAAATGTGAACTTCATTCTCTTCAGACACCTACCTCTGCACCATGTTTTGTACAGGTGACAGGGGAGCTGGAGAGTCTGTGGTCAGCCTGCCTATGCTTGGGCATCCTTGGACGGTTTGATCTCTGAGAGCAGATCTGGCTCCTTTGTGAGCTTCATGTGGGGCTGTGAGTCCCACCATGGTGATGGCAAGGCTGAGCTTAGCCCCTGACTGTCAGACACCAAATCCCACCTTAGCCTCTGTTGGGAGACAGACCAAAGCCTTCCCTTGATGTGATTTGTCCTGTGGTGGAGATAAATAAGTTGCTTACTGCAGCTCCAGCCTCTCCTGCCAGTGATGCCGATGGTGCAGTTTTCACTGTCTCATTTTGTGCCACACCAGGCAGCTCCAACCCCAAAAGTCTATTTTGGGAATCTGAAAAAAAAAAAAAACCAAAAAAAACAAACACATACAGTCCAATCAATCATGAGTCCATATTTAGAAGCTGATGCTTAAAAGACATTTACTTCTGGTTCCAACAGAGTCCTATAAAAACACAGAGCGGGAGGTTGGAAATTTTTGGCTGGTATTGTTGTTTAGAACATATATTTTCCTTTTGCCTTACAGGTAGACATTGAGTGCTGCCATGTCCCTGATGCAGCCAATGCCTGAGCCACAACAGAGGGAACAGCACCGACAGGGAGGGTACCCCAGGTTTGCTCCAGCTGGGCTGGCACAGGCACGTCCAGCACTCCTGAAGGGAGGCAAAGCCAACTTACCCAAGCCAGTCTGGGTGACAGCAGTGCAGCCTGATGAGGGATGTGGTGTGGGCACGTCTCCTCCAACACAAACATCTTCTCTAAACAGTCTCTCAAGCAAGGCTTTGTCTGCCATATATCTGGAAACCCCAGCTGGGCTCATGCCACTAGCATTTACATCCCAGAAATGCCCATCCCAGGCAATATTCTTGTGGACACGATCTAACACTGTATAGAAAGTCGGATAAAAAGGTGTTACTTAGCCAAACCCCAAAGCCTGACTTCCTCAGGAATACTAAGAGGCTGTTAATTATTTTCAAGGGTGGGAGAAATAGAGCTGCTCCAGTGGAGAGTCCTGCTGCCAGCAGGCAGGAGCCCAGTCGATGGATGAGTGTGGGATGTGCTGGCAGTCCTGCAGAGAGACCCAAGAATTACCTTCCAAACACACTGGGAGTGAGCACATGAGCACGAGCACATCCAGAGGGTGTGCAAAGGGAAACCAACTCAACCACTGTTGTTTCCCTCCTCAACAGCCCCAACATTACCAGTATTCACATTAACAGTAACAGCAGAAATCAAACATCTCCCAGAGTTTGCGTTGGGCTGTCTGCAACAGCCACCCTTTGGCTTCAGCACACCTGCTATTGCTTCCTGATAAATGGGACACTGGAGTGACAAAGAACATTGCATTGTAATGAAAGACTCGTTTAATTTTTATATTCAGCTTAAAAAAAGATGAAAAGCACAGCAATCATCCCATAAACATTCCATGTGAACAGGCTGCACACACTCAGGAAAAATAACCCAGAATTATTGAAGATTCAGTATTTTTTATACAAAAGAAAAGCTGGATACATGAAGTACGTGGTCATGGTTTGATTAGCTTAAATCAACAGCCAACCCCCATATTCATGCTTCAAAGTTTTAGGGTTTATGTTTAGCACACAAAACGTTTACACAGAGGTTATTTGTTCCACACAGAAAGCTGAACTCTTTTTCAAACCTATAAAGCTACTAAGCTAATTTTACTTCTAAAAAATCACATGTAAAAACTACTAAACAGTTTTAAGGACTATTAGAACACACAGTACATGACATATCAGATAAGTAGAGTATGGACCATGCAGCAGTGCTATTGTAAGGTTGGGACCTTCACAGCTTCCCTTTTCCTGATGAAAATCCAGTGCTGGTTTGTTGCACTATGTCCTGCTAGTTCAAGGATTAAAAAAATTGAGTATGAGTAAGACAGGCGCTTTTAAAAAAAAATTTTAACAACTCCCCCCAAAACCCTTGCACAATTTTTCAGCCATCCCACTGGGTTCCAAGTGCTTCCCTCGAGCCTTGTTGGGTAGGGACAGCAGCCCCAGCCCAGCCACTGCCTGCGATGGGAGGGTGCCACCAGTTGCCTGGCACCTGGTCCTGGTGCCCCCATTCATCCCATCGCCTCCGACAGCGGCAGGGCCTTGCTGGCACATGCCATGGGAAACAGAAGCAGTGAGGGACAGGGAGAAAGCAGCCACCGAGTACCTCCTGCGTGCCCACAGTGACCTGGCCCACTGGCACATGCCTGTGGTATGAAAATGTGATAGGAAGAAAGAAGCAGCAAGAGAGACAAGACACCAAGTCCCAGAGGCTGCAGGGCTAGGAGAGGAAGCCCAGGGCAGTCCTGGCAGTCTGGGGGTTTTAGGCTCAGGCAGCACTGGAAGAACGCTCAGATTAGAATCAGACTCATTTCCTGCCAGAGAAGATGAGAAACACTCCGGTCCCAACATTGCAGAGCATTGCAGAGCATCTTGGCCTTGGCAATCACGGCCTAAGGGTGGCACAGCTCCCACACCCTCAGTCACAGCAGCTCAGAGGTTCTCATTTACCCACTCCACGTAGCCGTTGAACAGCCGGTGCCCCACGGCCAGCTCGAATGGCCACAGGAGGAACATGAGGGCCCCGTGGAAGGCGTCCTGGGCGTGGCTGTGGGTGACCCCGACGCCCGCGGCGCGGAGCCGCTGCGCGTACATCGCGCCGTCGTCCCGCAGCACGTCGTGCTCGCAGGTCAGGATGTAGGTGGGGGGCAGGTGGCGCAGCCGGGCGTCGCTGGCCAGCAGCGGGGCCGCCCGGGGGTCCAGGAACCCGGGGTACCGGCGCGCCAGCGCCGCGCTGCCGTACGTGGGGCCCGCGTACACGTGCCCTTTCCTCATCCCCGCGGGCAGCAGCTGGCTCCAGTTCACAAACTGGAACAAGTGGCCCGACTCGGCGGGGACGTGCCTGTTGGAGGCCATCGCCTCCCTGAGAGAGGGGTCCGATGTGAAATACTCGCTCCAGAACCTGACCATGAGCGACTTGGGCAAGAGGGGCTTGTTGACATTGTCTCGGTAGGACGGTAGATCCAGGTCCAGGGCCTGCAGAGCAGGGTAAAGCAAAATTTGGGCTTTGAGCTTGGTTTTGACTTCAGGGTCCTCCAACAGCTGTAGAAGAAACCAGAAATAATAACAAAGAGTCAGTGAAAGTGCTGGTTCTCCCACACTGGCAGAAGATCTGAAGTAAGGAAATAAGACACACATTTCACAACATGAGCAAAATAAGATCAATAAAACCAGAATAGAGTAAAGAAATTCTGAATCCATAAGCAGGTCACCTAAAACAGTGTGCTGTGCTAAAAATTCTCAAATATCAAATAAAATTTAATTTTATTTCTTACGTTGAAGGATAACAATATTTGGGAAATACTCTTTTGGAGGCTTTAATGCTTTCTGAAGTAGTAACAAATGTTTTTTTCTATAACTGCAGAAAATTTCTATTCTTAAATCATGAAAGTTTAACGTTTCTGAATCTCTTTTAATCATTTCCCACAATTTGGAGCTTATCCACCCAGTTGGTTTTTAGCCCTGAGGTGTTACAACTCAAGCCACTGCAATTCTGTGCATTTCAGAGATGTGAATTCCCTTTTCAAACACCATACCTAAACCAGTCAATATGTGCTTAAGGTTAGCATGATGTATGCCCCAATTAGAGGGCAGAGAGCCTTTTTTAGGGTATAAGGGTCTGGATGACACCACAGCTCCTCTGCTGCCATGGAATGGCTCAGGCACACTCACTCACCTGGTCCCTGGGAGCCCCGTGACAGTCCCGCAGGCTGTGGGGTGTCCTGTGTGCACAGACTACAAGAGCTGTGCTTTGAGCTGAGGTATTTGTTAGTGGTCACGAAATTACAAAAATGCTATTTTATATCTATTTATATTCTATTTATATATATCTATTCTATACTATAACTATTCTGAGCTTGTAAACCAGGCTGTCGTCGTACCTGTTGTGCCACGGCCGCAGCCAGGTTGCCCCCCGCGCTGTCCCCTGCGACACAGACCCGCGCGGGGTCCACCCCGTACTGGGACAGGACGCTGCTCTGGAGGAAGAACTTGGTCACTGAGTACGCGTCTTCAAACGGGACCGGGAAGGGGTGTTCAGGGGCCAGCCTGTAGCTGGTGGAGGCAAGAGAAATGCATTAGTCCCTGCTTTAACAAAGAGAAGGGCTTGCTGATGTCTGCCTGGGCTGAGGGACGTTTATTATTTCTGTGCCCAGAGAAGAGGGAACAGTCTATTCAGGAGGGTCCAGTATTTTAGTACCCACCCACCTTCATAAAGCCAAAATAGCCACCAACCATAATTCACCACTACCTCCCTGGTGGCCTCTGTTCACAAATGCTTATAGCCAGCAGGAAGACACATGATTAAAGACAGAGGTATTGCAAAATTGTATTAATTGAAACGGATTAATTTATTCCAAACCCTCATCCCATCTGGAAGGAGAATCTCTTACTTGACTGACACCACGACAGTATTTAGCTTGTTTGAAACCTGCCGTGACATGTGATCGTAGGGTTTCATGCCTGAAATGAAACAAGTCACTCAGAATACACCCCAGTACTTGTGAGAAGGGACACACACACAGCCTAATGCTCCTCTTGGCAGAAGCTTTCAGGTGACTTTCCCAAACCTCCACCTGCTTTTTACTCTTGGCACACCAGTTCCCTGACCCTCCCCTATGGTAAGTGCCATAAAACAAAAGGCAGCACTTGACACAGGCTATTGAGATCTTCCACACAGACTCCTGGCACCAATGGAAAAGCGCTTACCTGCATCTCCCAAGCACCACCCCCCGCCGTGGAAGTAGACCATGGCCCTCCTCAGCCCATCAGGTGCCCTCCTGGGCAGGTACAGGCGGACGGGGACGTTGTTGAACTCTGTGTCTGTCACAGTGACGTTTTCATCGGATCTGGCTGCGACCCTCTCGATAACAGTGACCAGCCTCATGCCCACCATGTAGTGCATCAGCCCCAGCAGATCAGCAGCCATGGACTAAAGACAAGGGAAAACTGTTCTAAGTGCAGCTGCAGTTGCTCTCAGATTAGATTTCCATGAAGGCACGCGATGCTCTGCACAAGCCTGTAGAGCTGCTGCAGAAGTCACTGCAACCACAGGCCCGGGGTGTATCCAGCCGGTGGGAACTTGGCAGTGAAACGAGCACCTGGTGACGGTCACTCACACCGCGTCACCTGCTGCCCAGCCAGGGCAGAGCCCAGCACTGACACCGGGGCTGCTGATTCGGACCTGCACTCAGACTCACGCTCAGTCTTTATGTGGGTCACCTCCACAGCACAGTGACCAGGTCAGTGACCCACCAGCACAGGGATCCTGCCACAGAGAGCCACTAACAGCCACCCATGGCTCCTGTGCCTGCCACTGGCACCAGCATGGTGTGGGAATGGCACAGGGATCACACTGCACAGAGCCACCCACGGCCACTGTGCCGCTGCCAGAACCAGCACCCCGACTCCTCCACCACTGCCCCTGGTGACAGGACGCACCCCACTTTCCACCCCAGCCTCCTCCCTGCCTCACATCACAATAGGAACAGTTAAGTAACAAAGCCAAAGTTCTTACACGTTATCTGAAGGTGCAAACAGATAAAAAAGTCAGAGCAGGTTTGAGTTTTAAAAGAAATAAAACAGCCAAGCCTGATGCAGAATCTGTTGGAATTTTGGCTTCCAAGAGATGCTTTATTCTCCTCAGGAAGAATGTGAAACCTCCACACTGTAACTGATCACCTGCTGACAGGTGTAAGCTCTGGTGTTCAGACTTTGATGGTGTAAGTCATACAGTCTGACCCTGCTTGGTTTGCTTGCTGTATTTTTTTTCCAAGAGCACAGAGCTCAGCCCTTACTTACAGTACCTGACAGCAATTGTCACCACATTTTACAAGTCACCTCTCTCTGAAGGCTTGGAGCAGGTGATGCCAGGAGGAGCCCTGCCAATCCCAGTGAGTTGTAATTGGGATGGAGGTGAGTGGGCAGTCCCTGGCACACCACAAAGGGAAACACAGGTCCCTGCTTTCAGCTCCATGAAAACAAACACAAGTGCCAGAACTGCAGTTTTACCACAACATTTACATGGTTTATATAAATATTTCTCAACAGTTGCCTTTTCCCCCAGGATTAGTGTCTTGAAAAAACAAATATATCTGTTCAAAGTGAGTCCTGCTGTGACTCCACTGAGCTTGTGAAACCCCCATGGTGAAAGGAATTCCCTGAGCCCCAGCTCTGAGATTTTCAGTGCTCACACAGCTGTGTTCTCCACAACTGGACAATTTGCATTGTGGAAAACCACTGAGCTGCTGCCTGCGGTTTCCAGGCCATTATCCTATGGAAATGAAAGGAAATCATGCTCTCATATGAAAATCCTCATTGTCCCAGTGTGAGATTACGGGGTGTCACAGGTTAACAGGAAAACCGATCACTTTGGGGTTTGGGATCCTCATGCATTTTCCACGGTCACTTCCTCCCTCTTCCATAGAGGAGCAGGGCAGAAAGGACAAAACTCCCAAAAATGTGGAGGAGGAGGGGAGCCTGGCTGTGCCGGGGCAGGTGGAGCACCCGCACGACTTTCAGCAGCTCAGGTATGCCAAGGGGTGACGGCCCTGATGGGACACCCTCCAGGGAAGCTCCCCATCAGCCCGACAGGGACACAGGCAGTTTGTGAGTGGGGCTGGAAAAGGCTTGAGTCTGGGTTTCAGTGTTTCTGAGGAGTGGGGCCGAGGAGGGAGGGAGCTTTGGGAGGACATCACGGAACCGCAGCAAAGATGTTGTGCTGCATTTTATACTTTCTTCACATGTTTCAGGCCGAGGGTCTGGAGCACTTCCTGAAATACCTGAAGCATTTTCTGCTCAAGCATCAAAGCAAGTGGCTAGTTCATTCCTGGAGGCTGTTCCCCAGCTCGGCGGCACGGGGCCATGGGACATGGACAGGCAAAGGGAGATATTCCCAACCTCCCTGCTGCAGTGAGACCAGCGCAGAGGGGCAGGCTGAGCACATCCCAACAGGGCTGCTGAGCTGGGGGCTCCCCAGAACCTACCACAGCACAGGGGATGGAGATTTGCCTTTTCATGGTGCTCTTGGCACATCCTTTTGGGAGCTTGGAGAGGACTCTACTGCTCAGGAATGCTCAAGGGCAGCAGTTTGCTCCCTGTGTTCAAACTCAGAAAGACTAAAGCAGGGTCCCCTGTGCAGACCTACCATAAGTGACCACGAGTCACTGCCCTGTAATCAGTTGACTCTTCAGGATATATTCAGGTCAGTTTAGAGCCACCTCAAATCTCATTTACAGCAGTGCAGCTCCAGGGAGGCTGTGGCTATATCCATCTAAGTTGCTTGGGATTAAGGTTCCACAGGATATCAGAGCAGAGTTACAAAATGCCTTCCCACGACACTGCTGTGGGGAACAGGCTCAGGCCTCACAGGCAGCTGGGACAACAGCACCAGACACCAGCTCCTCGTCCCAGTGACAACACACGATCCACCAACACACAGACAGTGCTCCTGCTGCTGGCACTGCCGTGCCAAGGGGGACTGTCTGACCAAGCCAGGGGGCCCGGGGTGCCCAGGCAATGAGCTCCCTGGGCACGGACCCTCCTTGCAGGCCCCCACCAGCAGGAGATTTGGGAGAGGAAGCAGCAAGGCAGCATATCAACAATGCAGACTACAGAATCTCTCACCCCGTTATATCTCCCATCACCTCAACCACAAAAATCAAAAAAAAGAGCAGTAAAGAGTCCATGACACACACCAAAAAAGCCCTCATCCCTCACCCCTGCTGGCTGGACAGTCCTAACAAGGTCTCCCCTGCCAACAAGGGCTGCCTCGTAGAGATGGCTCTGGATATCAACAGTGGCTTTTAGATACACTCCAGAGTGATGTTTAGGAGACATCCCAAAAAGCTATGCACCCTTGTCTCCACCAGAAAATCATAAATGTGGTGTCTCTCAAGGACTTCTGAGAATCACACCCACTATGTTGTAACTGAAGTGACAGAAAAGGCAAAACCCTTTGGAGCCAATAGCCTGGGTGCTGTGGCTGCAGCAGCCCAGCCTTCCAGCAGCATCCCCCCAGCAAACCCAGCAGCTTCTCTCCTGGCTCCTTAGGCCCCTCTTTTAATAGATTTTATTATGCAAGAGGAAAAACAGCCTCAAAACACTTATAGCCACCCAGGAAGATATTTGCAACATTCAGCCCTCTTCCTCCCTGCAAACCTTCATCTTTGACCTTGTTTTTACGTTTCAGTCATGCTGCTGCAGCCACGTTGTACAGCAAGGACAGCCTGGGTTCAAACCAGCTCCCAGTTACTGCACCTCAGAGGTGGGAGCTCCAGTACCACTATTTACACGTGATGTGCAGCTTCACAGACCACTTACATGTGTTGGAAGGGGCTGTAACATGCCTCAAGTGAAGCAGAAGCCGGGGGTGTCATACGTATTAAAATAGCACAGAGGGACACACAGACCATGCTGTCAGTAAATAATGGCCTAGAACTGCAGTAAGGGTGTAACACCACCACCTGTCCAGGCTGTGACACACAGCTCTGCACTCCTGAGCTAGAGACCATTTTTAGGTAGGCAAGATCACAGTGATATTAAAAGAAGTTTTATTTTTATGTATATGTGGCTTAATCTCTACGTGCTCTAGCACTATCACCCCTGTAATTAGCTTTGTGTAGTTTTTAGGCTCATTCTGTCAGTAGATTTCCATGAAACCACAAAAATCAATAGTATTTAGGAGCAGCTCTAGTTTTCCCTCCCCTGACACTCAACACTGCCAAGAGAGCTCAGTACACAGGGTCTGAGAAACAGAAAGATTCAACCAGTAGTGCTTCAGCTGCACGGGACTGTAAAGCAAAAGAAACTCATCTGTGCTTGTCAGTCTGTGGTCACATCCAACATCATACTCCAGTTACTCTGAATGGCCTTTTCTCAAGATTGCACAAATAAATCTTTTCTATTCATAGATCTATCATAGTTGCAGTAAGTTTAATGCTTAGTTTCCTCTACTACAGTCCTTCACTTAGTATACTGCCACATACATATAATATATGCAGTATGGCACACACGTATTGCCATGTCTCCATGAGCCCCAGAGGCACGAGAACCCCCCCCTTGCTCCACAGCTCTCCCCACACAGCCCTGCACCCACTCACCAGGTGCCCGATGGCCTTGAAGGGGGCCATGATGAACATCACTGTCCAGGGCTCCTCCAGCTCCTCGGGCAGCGGCGAGTAGAGGTAGTAGGCGAGCAGGGCTGTGAGGAGGCAGAGGCAGAGCAGCTTGGCCCCTGCCAAGAGAGCTCAGTCTCTCGGACTGGTGAGAGCAGCTCTCACTGACTCTGAGCAGCCACAAGTCAGCACGGGGCAAAGTTAATCCCATGTTTTGTTTGAGTCCCGGCCAGGAGGTGATTTCCCGTCGGATCACGCGGGGCAGAGGTTACTCCGCTGTGCGGCTCCCAAGAAAACATGTTTCCCCAGCAAGGCATGCAGCCGCTGGGAGTGACCGAGCTGGCACGCCAAGCCTGGATTAAACAGTGAGGCTGCACACCCAGCACCCCATCCCTGCCCTTGGCAGCAGTAGCAAGCCCCAGGGCTCTGGAGGGGAGAGGTGTTGAGAAATGAGGAGCAGGATGTGGCTGTGAGCCGCACAGGGTGACGCCCCGATGTAAACACATGTGTTGGATATTCAGGAGCCACTCTGTAGGGCAGCAGCTCAACCAGAGCCCTGGACACAGCTATGCCCACAGCTATGCCCACGGAGGCAGCAGCTCAACAAGAGCCCAGCTCGTAGGGATACCTAGTAGGATCAGCCCATGGCAGCACCGGATCCACTGCCACTCCTCAGGCAGTAACCGGCACCTCCTGCCCTGGCAAAGGCACCTTTGCCTCACATAACACAGCAACTGTTGTGCAATAGTAGGGTTGGCAGATAAAACAATCTTTTACAGGGCAGGGCTTCTGGCTAATATTTGACAGATCAGATTTAATTGCCACTATTCACAGGATTAAGAGACTTCTGTGCATCTTCCAGAGGCCGCCACTTCTGCAGAGGGTGGACAGGTAGGACTCAATTCAAACAGGTAATAATTTCACCAAGGAAACACTACAACTGCAGGCACACACACAAGGAGGGGTGAACAGAACAGCTGCAGCACCAGGAATCCTGCTTTAGAGATAATTGAGGTTTTTACCTTTTCAGTTTAAAAATCTGAGTTATTTCTTTTGTTGAAGTTCTACCAACAGTGAAGCACCACATCCCTGTGCTCTCACACTGAGCAGCCCATGGGGCTGGAGCATCCTTTGGGAGAACAGAGCATGAAGCATCACAGAAGGCTTAAAGATGAACCATGTGCCACCAGCCCATATGCAGAGGAGAAGCAGACATTAGTCAAACTTTCAGACATTTGCTTTAAGTACTGGGTACCTCCAAACTATTCAAGAGATTTTAAACTCCATCTGTGCTCTCCTTCTCAATCAGGACAAGACACCCTGTGCTCCCTCAGTCCTTCTGCAGCAGCTGGTTAAAGCACAGTGTTCTTGACCCACTCCAGCAAAACCAAGAGAGAACACAGTTCTGTGGTCACTTCATGTGCCCTGGAGGCCAGCACCAGGTGCTGGGGAGAGGGACAGGTGAGCCCAGCCTGACACAGGTGCCTGGGTCCCAGCTGCAGAGACTCTTGTGTACACGCAGGGCTGGACACAGACCAGCAAACCCATCTCCTGTTTTGCACAGTTCTGATCTTTTCTTGGGGGGTGTGAGGTAAAACACAGGTAAAGGAACCAGATTTCACAGCTTGGTGATGGGGTATGGAGGACAAAGCCTTCTCCTGTCCTGCCCCTCACCAGGAGTGGCAGGAGCTCCCAGGACAGCTGCTCTGTGCCCACTGCTCTGGCATGGGAAAACAGGATGGGGGAAGATGTGGCCAGACCTGGAACCACCACAAAACTGGTGCTTTATTTTGTTGCACTTAAGGAAGGTTCCCCCTCTCCTTCCATGCTGGTTTCCAGCTGGAAGCACAGCTGTGCAGTGGCAGCCCAGGCTCTGCTCTGTCCCTGCCCTGAGGTCACCTTCAGCTTAGGCAGGAGCTCACAGTGCTTAGCATTCAGAGACCAACATCTTATCTTCTGGCAGATCCACCCCTCTGCCCTCCAGTGAACCACCCCAGCAGCCTTCACTAACTCACAGCACTCCCAGATAAAGGGAATCACAAACTAAACTCATCATTTACCCAAGGGAACCCTAAAGCATCAGATGTAATATGGAAATGCCCTTATGCCAATTGTATTAGAGCCCTTTCAGTCAAAGGAACCAGCTGGGACAACACAAGACCGCTCTCAGACAAGGGATGGGGTGTCAAATGAAACACATGATCATTAAACTCCAGCTCAATCCCATGCAGTGACTACCCTTCATGTCGCACCCAACACCAGCCTTCACACTGCCAACACTCTCCAGGGCCAGCAGCAGCACCCACCACTGCTGCTTTGCTGCATACCACCTACTCTCCCACTACTCTGAACTTTCTAAAGCAAACAAACACTTGGTTTAGTCTTTTTCTTCTTTGTTCAATTTCATTAATAAGGTTGAACAGGGCTTGGAGCAACCTGGTCTAGTGGAAGTTGTCCCTGCCCACAGCTGGGGGTTGGAAAGATATCATTTTTAAAGATCCACTCCAGCCCAAACCATTCCATAATTATATGATGATGAAACCCCATTTTTCTGCTCTTCCTACACACACCATACCAAGAGCCTTGCAGCATGCCCTCCTTGCCAGCTGCTGCATTTCCACGTATTCCAAGCAACTGGCGTTTCAGAAAAAAATTACTGCAAAGTTAGGCAGACTAAAGCCAAGGTTAAAACTGCAATGGGAAGAAGAGCAGCCACCCTGCCCAGAGCCAGCATCCCCTGAGCCGTGTGCTCCATGTCAGGACAGTCAGGGCTGGGGTTGCCTGTCACCACATATTGCTCAGCCATGGAGAGGCTGGAAAGGACTTGCTCAGGCACTGATGTGACACCTGAATAAGTCAGCCCAGCTGAAAAATACCTGTTGCACCATCAGATTGAGTTTTAAAGCCATGGCTTGGAAAGGAGAAATATGTGAGCTTATAACCTTACATTTTGGTTGTAATACTAATCGGGGTTTGTAACAGCAGTCCCTCTTCAGCTCTCTCACACCTCTATTGCAGTTCCACTTACTGTACTCTCACAGCATTACAAGCCCTGCTTTATCTGTCACACAATCGTTCAGGTTGGAAAAGCCCCCAGACCATCAAGTCCAACCGTTCCCCAGCACTGCCAAAGCCACCACTAACCCACATCCCACAGCTGCACATCTGTGAAATCCCCCCAGGGCTGGGGGTTCCAACGCTGCTCTGGGCAGCTGTGCCAGGGCTGGGCAACCCTTCCAGGGAATAATTATTTCCCAATACCCAATCTAGAGCTGCCCTGAGTTTAGACGTCCCGCACTGCCCCATGAGCCGGGCACGTCACTGGTGTGGCAGCGGCCGGACCGAGGGGTGCTCCTTGCAGTGACGGCACCCCCGGGCTGCCGGGGTGGCCTCGCTGTGCCACAGGCACAATTTCATCCCAATCCAGTATTTTAGGAGATGAAGGGAGAAGCCACAGGGAGGCAGTGCAGCCCTGCAGACGGTTTCCATTCCACCAAACCAGGGTACCAGAGGGCCCTCAAAAGCCCGTAAGGAACAGGAACACCAGTTCTTCCCTCCAGGGAGGACAGGGACAGGCTGTGACTGTCACCTGGAGACTCAAGAACAGAGGAAGGGCTGCAGCACAGCACTGCTGCCAGTGAATGTTGTCCACGTTTGCCTTTGGTCAGTCAAGTTACAACGTTGTAGGTAAAAGCAAAAATTACTTATTCGGCCCTTAAAAGCCTCTGATGAACACCCACTGACTGGTCAGTACAGTCAGACCAGCATGGGGCTGAAAATACCCCTTGAACCCTGAAACATTTTTTGGGTGATACTCAGAAGCCAGTACTAGATTTCATATCACTTCACTAAGTCTCAGGTATTTCTGTTTTCTTTCTTCATTATTACTATCTGTACTTTAAAATGGCACTTACAGGACTTGGAATTGGCCTGTTTTTACAAAACAAAGGGATGGTATTCACAAGACATTCCATACATGAGAATTTGGATGCCGCTTTTCCATCTGTTGCTCGTTATCAAATTGTAAGTTGTATAAATGGAAACAAATGTCTTATTTGACAATACATTCATACCCTGAACTGAGAAAAGCAATTCTCTGAAACTTAAATAAGCTGAAGTTTAGCACATGCAGTATTTCTGAACACATGACAAAGCAGCAGCTCCAGAAGCATGATGGTTTCGTGAAGGCATTAAAGTAGCCAATAAAACATCTTCCAGCTCGGTCTGAATAGCACATTATCATCAGGATAGGATAAGAGGAGATTTGAAATGAGTCAGAGTTTTGCCTTGATGCTTTCAAAATGAAATCTTGTTTACAAACATACGACTTTTTACTGTTTGGCAGGAGGGCAGCAACATTTTGCTCTTTATTGTTCCTCTCCCAAGTGAAGCAACAGGCTCAGAGGAGCAGAGCTGCTTCTGGGTGCACTATTGCACAAGAGCATCTTGCTCTGAACCAACACAGCGACTGCTTTCGAGGCAGAGCAGAGCAGAAACCCTCTTACTGAGCACACACAGAACCAGGATCTACCCACACTCCCAACCACCTCCACTGAATTCTGTCCTACCTTAAGTTTCAGAGATCAAAATAATTTGAGAAACCCAGACTTATGAGAATTCCATGTAGCTCACACCCCTCATTTGCAGTTTCTCAATGTTCATGTAGTTCTAGATCTCACAGAGTTTTCCATTTTTACAACAATAAGCACAATTCCTGAATTCAGAGTCCAGCAGCAGATTGCTGGAGTTAGATTTGCCATCCCAGGGGAACAGAGGCTGGCAGAGGAGGGACCTGGTAGACAATTAGCAGGAATCTTACACAAAATCAAAGCAGTTCTGATAAAATTGAAGCTCAAGGCAGTCACCTGGGAAGGGAGTTGACCACCTGAGAGACCATGAAAAGAAAGAGACATTTGGGAAATATTTGCAGCAAGAGAGGGTTAGGATTTGTTTACTCAAACGTGCCTCTGACTTTGTGAATGTACACATGTATGCAGCAGAAACACGTGTTTAAGGCTTAACTGAAATCAGCAATGCTTTGGGATTGCAGAGTCACTGGGCATATAAAGGATGAGGAACAGGAGAGATGTTATCCAAACCAGAGGCCCACAGCTTCTCCAGCTGAGCTGGAGTACTACACAGGGATCGAGAGAAAGCACATGGTCTGTTCTTCAAATTACAACTGGATTCATAAACAAAGACATTAAATAAAATGGAACATGAAACAACACATGTTGAAAGCATCAAGTCCTTGAGTCTTGGCTCTGGACACCCTTTTTCCCATATTACTGCCCATTTTTTATTTCCCATTTTACCCTCACAGGAATGTAGGCAGCACACTTTGTGATACCACAAAGCTGACCCCAGTATTTGTCAGCTCTGTCACATGCTGCCTACCCCAATCACAGCTAACTGTACTTCAAATCAGGCTGTGAACTGTTCAAGTGAAGAGAACAGTGAAGGAAATGTTTTTTAAAAATATCTTTTGCAGATATTACTTTGTTAGATAGTATTTCTCAGCCTAAATTCATTACATGACTTGTGCTGAATAAGTCCAATGTCTTGGGTAAAGTGTGGACTTTTGGGAAACAATTTGCCTCTCACGAAGGTGTATTTCATATTTTCCCCCCCATACATATTTCTTATCCCATTTCTCATCAAAGCTGTTTTTCCCAGTGCTGCAGGAGGTGCCCCACATCCACCTCTCCACAAGGCCCTGCCAAAGGCTGTCCTGCTGCACAGAACAAAGTCCAAACTGCTGCCCAGACCTCATGTCTATAAAGTTTTTTTCTTTCATTTTGTAAACAGAAAATCTCAACTTTCCTAATTTGTTCCCTTTGTGAATAGGAGAGGGAAAGGAAAACAACCAGGGGTAAATTCTCACCAGCTGCTGGAAAAACCAACACAAAAGACCCCAGAGACATTTCTTTATGCAAGAGAAAGTTTGGCCAAAGTGCCACAAATACTTGGCATTTGTATTTGCAAGAGAAAGGTTAAAGCAAGGTAAAAACATTGTGCTACCAATTATCCATCCCCTGAATCATCCCTGCGGCAGTGCTGGATGGAGGGATTTAAACTTTTCTGTTTCCACTGGAAGAGTGGGGACTCAGCCAGGCTATGTTCCACCACTCAAACGGGTGTAAAATCATCTTAATGTTCTCTTGCAGATCTTCATACTCTGAAGACACATGGGCACATCCCATTTGTGCCAACAGAAGGTCCATTCTTTGACAGCACTCAGAAATAACATTACCACTGTATAATCATGGAGTGGCCCTATGGCATCCCAGGTCGTTTCCCTGCCTGTGGGGGCTGGTTTAGCAGCAGCTCAGTGCTGTACCTGCTGGCTGCTACCAACCCTCAGGCACAATTACACTCAAAAGCACCAGCGTTTCAGCAGTAGTTGCAAGTCCCACATGTCTCACATGTGCAGTGCAGTCACAGAACTGGCAAACTTGAAGGTTTCATCTTGTTTCCAAAGATCATCATTAGTGAAAGATTATTTCCCAATAAATGCAATTTTAAAGCAAACATCACACTAACATTCTAGTTATGACAAATAAAAACAGTCATTCAGCCAAAAAGAAATACAAAACTGAAAACCTGAACTCCCAATACCCTAATTTAGGGACATATTCTTCCCCCCGCCCCGATCTGTTTCTCACATTTGTTCTCAGGCAGACCCAGACATTCTGAACCAAGGTTCTCCCAGCATGTACAGGCAGGCTGGAGCTGAGGAGCACTGGAAATCTCAGAGAAGTCCAGGCCTCAGAGGTTTGAATAAGCTGCAATCACCACAGAACACTGGCTGCTCAAATCAACCATCTGATGTTCACCCATCCCAATGAGACGAGCAGGGAACGTTAATGCATGAGGGGACACAGAATGGTTCTGAGCAGCTCCTCAGCAGAGCTAAGTGTCCATGGTCACGCCAGATACCACCCATGTGTTTTCTCAAAACACTCTGTGAGGCACTTGGGATTGTAGATCACTTCTGATTGCTCAGAGCTGAACCAACAGAAATCCCTCCTGGAACAATCTCACCACGTAAGGTGGTGAGCGAGGATTCAAGGCAGGACCACCTATAGTAGCTCCATCTCTCAATCCACTAAAGCTGTATGAAAACTAGAAGAAAATATTGCAGAAAGTATTCAGTTGATGTTAAAAGTCAAACCATCTATAAGCAAAACAGAAAATATGTGACCTCAGTAGACACTACGGGGGGGGAAAACCCTTTGCAAAAGCAGAGTCATGCCAATATACACTCTGCTCACCAGAAACAGGTGAGTAATACATCTGTGTTCAGTGGGGAGTTTGTTCCTTGCTCTCAGTGAGTGCTTAGAATGGATACATGGGGTTTGGCCTCACAATAATTCTGAGAAGTGTTGCGGTGTCAGATTCTTTCAATAAGCATTAAGGACATGGATTTCCAGTAACTGATTGTTACTGTTTATTAACTGAATGTTCATTAGAGAGAATTTTATTAAGCTTTAAAGCACCTGCAGTGCCCAGCAGGTTGCAGTGCTGCTGCAGGATCCTGTTCAGCCTCCAGCAAAAGACTTAATTTTTTCAAGTTGAAGCTGAAATTTCTACCTGACAGGAGTGTGTTGCAAGGTGAGGGTCACCCTCTTTTTCTAGGCTACCAGCGACAGAACCAGAGGAAACTGCCTCAAGCTGTGCCAGGGAGGTTCAGGCTGGACATCAGGAAGAATTTCTCCATTGGATGGGTTGTTAGACACTGGAAGGGGCTGTCCAGGGAGGTGGTGGAGTCCCCATCCCTGGAGGTGTCCAAGGAAGGAGTGAACATGGCACTCAGTGCTCTGGACTGGGTGACAAGGTGGGGATGGGGCACAGGCAGGTCTGGGAGGGCTTTTCCAACCTAAATGGGCGATTCTGTAATTCTGAAGCCACTGCAGGGGATTTGCAATTGCAAAACAACCAGGTCCCCGAGGCTCATCACTGCTGTGGCTCAGGTTTCCCCCCTGAATAGAGCCAGTCCCCACGCCTCCCCCCAGGTGTTTTGAAGTGAAAACCGTCTACAATTATAACTCACTAAAACCTTTAAAAACCTCTGACTTTAATAATAGTAGTGCAAGCTAAGCAAATAACTCTCAAACCACTTCTCTAAATATTAAATCATTTCCAAGACTGCATTTTGCCTGTGGGAAAGTGAAGGAAGGGATGGGAATTGGCTCATTCCTTTGCACAGACCGAGTGACAAAGGCAAACCTGAGTGTCAGTGCCTACAGATTTCCTGGCAGGTCTCACCTTGTGGCCCTATCACTTGCAAAAGCACTTTGGAAAGTGCATCCCACCATTTTCTCATGCATAAAAACATTAAAAAGCTGCAATAGAATCCACAGCATTTGCCAATAACCAACAGAGCTGAGGAAGACAATCAGAATATTAACAACACAGATTTCTGCTGGGATTTGACAAAGGACTGGACAAAAGGGTTTACCAAAAACTTCATAGAAACAGTCTCAGAACATGAGTGGTGTCAGATTAAAAAAAACACAGCCCTTACTTCTTAAGTAATCCCAGTGACCAGCAATCAGGGTTTCTTGGCCCAGCCCATCACAGGCTGGTGGCCTCAGGAACTGAATTGTGACATTTAAGCCACAAGTGTAACTGCATCCCCTGTGCTCCCAGGATGCTGAGGGAACAGGAGCTGTGTGACCACCCAGGCAGCAGGGCACAAGGCAGACAGGCAGCTGCGAGATCCTGGGAAAAAAGGGATTCTGGGAAGTCTGCACTAAGTATGTTAGTTTGGGACTTCATCCAGCTTCCACAGCAGTCAGCAAACGTGTCCCCAGGGTGAACCATGTACCTGTGCCACAGTTCACGGAGCAGGAGGGGGTTCAACCCTCGGTAGTGACACACAGCTGCCAGGTTTGACTCAAACTGAATAATTCTGAGTGACACAGACAATACACCAAATTCTGAAGTAAAAACACCTTGGTCTGCAGTTCTGATAGCTCTAATAAAATGCAATTTTACAAGGAAAAGGATATTTTTAAATAAAATTATAAATTACAGAAGATTTAGCTTCTACAAAACAGAAAAATCAACTTCAGGAGGAGTCTGACTTCAAGCCACAAAGAGGCAAATATAAAATTATCAGTGTCTGTATTTGAATGGAAAATCTGAGTTCCTGAGAAACTTAATTTCTGCTGTAATCCTGCTCCAAACAGGAACTTTTCACTGTCAGCCCTGCTGTAATCCTGCCACAACCAGAAACTGTTACGGTTTTTCCATGGACTGAATTCTTTCTGGCTAGAAACAAATTGCAGCTTTAGCTCTTGGAGCCAGTTTATCCAGTGGTGCTCACAAGCCAGCACTGCTGAGGAGCCCACGGAGCGCTCCGGCAGCACATCCAGGATCTGACCGGCCCCTCAGCACGGCAGCCTTGGGCACAGCGTGGCCACATTTCCCACCCGCAGCAGCCTCGTGGTGTCCGGGAAGGGACCCGACCCAGGGCAGGGGGTTTCTCTGCAGAGGAGCCTCACGTCCCCCCAGGCAGGGACCCAGCACGGCCTTGGCAGCCTGGCACCCGCAGGGAGGGCAAAATGGTCACAGCTTCTTCCACGAACCAAGAGACCCATGTCCTGGGTGTCTGACCCTTTCCTTATTGTCTGCAGGCCTGAACACTTAGCAAGGTCAGCACTTCCCTTTGTCAGATCTTCCCAAGAAATCAGAACTGAGAGCTAGCTCCCAGTCAGCCATCCGAGCCAAGGAAACTACTATCTCTGGGAACAAGCCCGTCAGTTAGACATGTCGCTCAGGCTCCCTGGCTTGTCTTGGTCTTGCAATAAGAGTTATTTCAAAAACTACACCCAGAAATGTGACACAGCCTTCTAAGGGCACCTACAAACAGTTTGAACACAACCTGTCTGTGCAGGTGGAAAAGGCTCCCTCCTTCCGTTCATTTCCACCAGCTCGGGAGGGAAAACATCATGGGGTGTCGTGGGCTGTCCTCTGCAGTGCAAGGAGAGGGCAGTGGGATGTGGACAGACCCCTCAGACGTCCCCATGCAGAGGACACCTGATGGTCACTGGCCTCCCCACCTCAGCTCGTGCCTCACGCTCGCTCCAGTGTCAGCACTGGGCGAGTAACATGTCTGTGGTCACGGGCAAGGAGTTTCCACCCCATACACATGGAATCCTTTAGGTTGGAAAAGACCCTGAAAACAGGATAGCATTAGATGTCTGGGAAAGCAGAGAGGAGGAAGCCTCACTGAGAGCCACACTGCTCAGTGCAATAGCTTGACAAATGTGAAAGTACGTTATGTCCAGCGTTCCTGAACTGCCTGCTGACCTCTGCTTCCATGCAGTATTTTGTTTTTAACACGGAACTACAGCTCATAATATTGGTGAATAGGAAAATAGCAAAGAACAGTGTGTCCATCCAGAACAACAGCAGAAACTTCCATGTCCCCTTGTTGAGCCAGGTCAGAAAGGAAATGCAGGTTAAATGTTCCCCATAATGAAGGTAGAACTCCCTCTGTAGGGCACCAGCATTGCTGACCACACGTGATCTGGAGAAAGAGACTTGTGGAGCTTTCAGAGCAAACCCCCTTGTATTTGTGTGTCCCATTTCAGAGGCTGTTCTGGCAGTCACACGCAACACCAGACATTTGCATGTTCAGGCAGTTCCTTGAGCTCCCTGGTCTATGGAAGGTATTTATGCTTGGTTATATGTTTTCCACCATGTATCAATCCTATACTCCTGTGCTGAAAGCATGTTTCCCTGAGGTGAGTGCTCCTCTCAGAGCTGTACAGAAATGTTTTATTGTCTTTTTAATACATGGAATAAAATTGCAAAAACTGTTGTACGCACACTGCTGTGCTGGTTTTGGCTGGTGCTTAAACCACAACAGCTGCTTTTCTCAATATCAGGATAAACGAATCACACTGTCTCAGTACTGCCCTGCAGGACCTTCAGGGGTGGTTTTGGCCCCAAATTTGGTTTGCCCTGCTTATTACAGACATGTGCCACTAATATTAGTACTCCTCTTGCTTCAAAAATCATTTATCCATATGACATAACAGAGGGTTTAGTCTTGGAGCATCTCTGCCCACCATAAATTTAAGTGCCATGATAAAAATCCCACTGCCCTTTCAGGCTCACCTGGGATGCAAGGTCAGTGGGGTTAAGCCCTTTGGGGGCTTGAGGTGGCAGCTGTGAGAACTCATACAAGAAACCAGAATCCTCCCAGCCAGGGGAAACCAGAGGAGCAGAGCTGCGAGGCAAGGGTACAAGATCTTTATAAGGCTCTCAGCTGAGTAGAGCTGATAGCATTTTCTGGATATGTTTAATGTCATTTATACCCTCAAATATAACCAGACACATTCAGCCTCTCAAGCCAGCGAGAACTCACATAAACATCTGAACTGGGGAAAAAAATAATGGAGTGCTGGCAGAAAGTGAGCCAAATGTGTTTGTCAGAGGTACTTGGATTTGCAAGATTCCACCCTGTACAGCCAATTCAGTCCTTGGAAATCAGTGGGAGTTTACCCGTGTCATCACTGGATCAAAATTTGGTCCCTCATCCCTGCTCACCATGACCTAGAAATTAAATCTAGCTCATACACAACCATCCAGGTATTTTCTACATGTAGTCACAAGGGAAAACTCTCCAGCAGGAGCAGAGGAAGCCCTGTGGCGCTATTACTTTGGTTTAGAGTTGAACCAGTATTAGAAGGGGGAAGGGAAAAGCCAACATGAGACCATGCACAGAAGAACGCCAGGTAGAGCAGAGGATCAGCACAAGGGAAGTGTCAGATGTTTCAACAAGAAAAACTCAAGATCTCTATTTGCACAACACTTGCTCCAAAGTACCTGCATTTGAAAGATTTGAGCTGCGTGGCCTCTCTGCCAGTTGTTTCTTATTCTTTTAATATCAGGGATGGATGAGAGTGAACAAAGTGCACCTCCTGGGTCAGAGCAGCCTGTGCAGAACCTGCCTGCCCTGGGGGCACCCGGAGCTCAGAGCCTGGCACAGCCTGTCAGTCTTGGATTGCTGCCAGTCTCCACCACGGTCAATGCTTCATCCACTGCCCCCAAGAGGTGTGTTTCCATTGCTTGGAAAGCAGCACCAGAAGCCCACTGATGTTCCTGGTAAGACACTGGTGAGATGGTCAAACATGCAGCCACCATGAGCACACACAGACATGGGAAAGGGACACACCATCACCTCGGGGCTGGCACTCCATGGGCAAAGCTCACCCGAGGCAGCAGCAGCTTTCTCAGGGCTGTTTGAGTCAGCAGGGTGACCCCTCCCCAGGGCTGGGGTCTACAGGAGCTCCCAACCTTGTCCCTGATCCCTTGCTGCTCCCACCCTGGGACCCACAGGGCAATCCCAGCGCTGCAGCTCCCAGTGGGAATCTCACAGACGTTTGCTACCTCTGGGACTGACACAAGAACCAAATTGGAATAAAATGCTATTTTCAGTTGTGCATCATGCCAACACAGGATCAGTGGTGTGCAGAAGCTGCCAGTTTTGCCCAACACACGATTTTAATCTCACAACTATAACATCCTTTTGGTGACGTCACTTTGGACCTCACATTGTCAGCAAACCCAGAACAAAGCCAAAGGCTTTCTCTTACACACACAGGAGATAAAACAAACCAGGAGCCAAGAGCATGTGAATTTACAGCTAAGTACTCACAGACAGTGACTGTCTGATCTTGGCTAATCTCATCATCAGAAAATGTTTTTCCAGGAAGGACTCAGAATAACTGAGTCTTTTAAAAAAGGAAGGAAGCCAAGTTGTCCTTTTTCATTCTTTCCTTTCAGTGAAAAAGGAATTCGGAAGGTATTTTCAAGAAGAGGAAGGGCTATTTTGGTTCAAATGCTAGAAAACCAATCACTTTGGCCAGGTACAGCTTTGGGTTATTCATCCACAAACACTGACTAGGAAACTTCTCTTCCTTGGCTGCTCTGAAGGACACAGCTGCTCCTTGAAGGAGAAAAAAGGTTAGCATTGCTTTGAGGCTGCTACAAGGATACACCGCTGTGTACCAAACTGCGTGTAAGTGCATGTTAGAGCACAGAGAAAAGAGGAAGAGTGACATGAAGCTGCTTTAAAACCACCCACTCACTCCTTCCAATGGGTGACCAGTGCCTGATTCTCTGCTATGAAACAGGAAAAAATGTGCAAAATGTTCATAGATTCAGATTAAAATCTTCTGTGACTACGTACAACATTTACTGCAAATAAATCCAGTGTTTACAGAGTTATTTTTCCAAGTGTTTTTCACATAAACAAGGCTTTATTAATATGTTGGCAGAGGTTTAAAAACTATTTAATTTCACAAGTCCCCACTGGCTCAGGGCTGCAGGGACACCTCAGCAGGACAAACCAGCAGCTGGACTTCGATCAAGACCAGCTTTTGGCCACAGGTTTGCAGCTCATAACTACAGCACAAGCCCAGGTTACAGCATGTTACAGAGCTGAGCTTCCTCAGGAAATCTTTTGTGCAGATATTTTAGACAAGTACCATCGGCCCTGAGACAGCACTGAGAAAAGAGGCATTTTCTCTTTATCCCAGAAAATGCTGGAAAGCAGGAAAATGAGGCAAAGGTCGTTGTAGAAGTACGATCAATGTCAGCGGGGTTTGCGAACAGAGCTGCTGAGCATGTAGCTCAAGAACTGCTGAAAGAATTAAGGACACATTCCTTTCAGCTTGATTCAACAATTTTCTTCATATAAAAATTTCAGCAGTAAGCTAACTTTCGTGGAAAGGGAAAAGAATTACCAGTTTTTAGCAGAGACTTACCAGCTTTAAGTAGAAAGCTCTCAGCCTGCATTTACAATCTGCTCTAGTTTTACCCAAGACCAGCATTAAATTCTTTATTGATCTGATTATTTCCAGTTACTTGTTTCAGCCATTCAAAACCAGAGCCATTGCCAATGTCCTAACCAAAGTAGAGGTTATTTGTACAGCAGTGAGGTACCTACTATTAACCTCTCTAAAGTCAGTGGTTTTGCCCAATGTAACAACAAAAGTCAGTTATGCTTTTGGGTTTGACCTGTATTCAATTAAGGACTCAGTAAGACAGTCAAAGTTTGAGATTCCTAACACAGCACATTTAATTTCCAGATGCAAGCCAAGGAATAAACAGAAAAGAACATTTATTTTAGTGGCTGTCAAGTTGCTTCCAAGTTCTCTCTCTATCCCACATCCCTCACAGAAAACGAATAAATAAAACCAGATTATGCTAGGCTGAATGCAAGGAATCCCAAATCCCAGTGCCTGCCTGCAAGCAGAGGATCCCTGCTTGCCCAGGTGTCCCAGGGGACCCTGCAGCACCTCCTGCTCCTGGAAATGCCAGGCAGGGGCTGCAGGTGAGCAGCACGCTGCTCCCCCAGCATGGCATCAGGGTCTGTCCCAGCACAGACCCCCTCCCCAGCCACAGTGCTCCCAAAAGGATGGAATTTGCATTAAGGGTTATGCCAATTGCAGCAGGGAGACAAAAAACTGGAGTAAGATATGGAGAAAATAAAGGGAGGTTTATTGTATTTTGATCTGTACGAAAGTATCAGATTTCTTGACTTTCAGCACAGCACTTGGATATTCTATAGGAGGTTTTGTGGAAGAAAATGGTGTTTTGGAATAGTTTGCAGCATTCATCCTTGGAGAGTCTATTACATTCAGTAACGGAAAGGACATTCAAACCAACTGATGGTTCCGGCACAAACCAACATCCAGCGAAGTCTGAAACACACAGCACACTCCAAACCAAACAGAACACGAGAGCAGTCCCTTAGGGAACCAGCGAGGAAACGCTCTGCTCTCCACCAGCCCCTTCTTGCCTTCCATGTACCCCATACAGAAATCTTTTGTCCACCCAGCACTGCTGAAGAGTGCCTGGCCTCATCCATCCAGCTCAGGAGCAGCAGGTTATGCCAGAACAGCTGGTGTAGTGACGGCATTTCCTTCCCCTTTCCCTCATATCCCAGGAAACCCCCACAGATACGAGTGCCATCTCCCGTAGCCAGAGCAGGGTTAAAGCTGACAGCCCAGTGTCAGGGCCAGGCTCTGTTCCAGACCTGGCTTAGAGCAACAACACCCACCAAAAGGCATTCCCAGGTAAATAAATGCTATTACAAATATAAGTCTATAAACTTGATTGGATGTGTCAGATTGAACTTTGGATTCATGGAATTGGAGGGGAATCCACTTCACTGGTACAAACAAGTTTGTAGGAGTTTCTGGGCCAAGGGAGCTGAATCTATGCTGTTGCCCATACATCCATAGCTTCTGAGCCACCCCACCAAGATAAAGCTCAAAGTGTTCTAGAAATACTTTTAGTCACATAATTACGTCAGAATTTCCCCTCTCCTTGTAATCAGCAAGTCAATAGCACAGTCCAAGGAGCACAGGCCTTTACCCAGCACCTTTACTGAGTTTACGGGGAATTCCAGAGATGGTCATTCCAGTTCAGTAGCAGATGCTCCTGTACATTCCCCTTCATATTACCCAGGTCACTGCTCCATAAGACATGAGGTATTCAAATTGTGTCACAGTGTTACACTGAACTTCTTTATACACTTCATCAGACTTCAGACATTTTTACTGCTGCAGTTAAAACCAAAACCATCCATTTTTTTAATTGCTGAGCCATGTTTCTTTGTGTAACAGTTCAAATACTCTCCTGCACAAGTATGAGGTTAAACAGAACCTGGACAACTAGTTTGTAGGACATAGAGAAAGAAACTGCACACTGTTACTCAATGCTGGAACACAATTAACCAACACAGACTTCAGAAACCTCCTCTAGAGAGGTTTAGATGAGCCCTTGATTTTTCCTGGGGTGACCCACTCTAAAGCAGAACACAAAATAAACATGTTAAATCTAATAAATTACACCACAGCGTGTTTTAAATGTCAAACTACACCACATCCACATCAGAGCTCAAAGCAGGGCAGTGAGCATTTAATTTTTTCACAGCACACAGCCCTGACCGGAGCTTCGGAAAGCCAGCAGCCACACGGCAGTCCCTGTGAACCATCAAAGAAGCCACAGGACAGTATTATTAAGACAAAAGTAGCGGATGAGACACTGGGAGATCATTACTCAGCTATAACATAATGATCTCAAGTAGGAGAAGAAGAATTTTTAGAAGCAGTTTTAATTAGGTATTTTACACTTGAAGGAGGTTGAGAATTACTCTGCTAAACACACAAACAAAGGAAAAAAAATCACAAGTTTAGGCTCTCCACTTTTCACTTTTTAATCCATATCACACTTTCACATGCCTTCTCCTCCCAAACAACTCTTCACCTGCTGTTTCAGAGGGAAGTTATTCCATCATTTAGAGACAAAGGTTTTAAAAGGTCCCAGCAAGTGACCACCCCCTCTGCCTTCCTCACGTTACTGATGCCAGTTCTCCACAAACCCATTATTTCTTCATTTCACACACATTGCCCCAGAATTCACATTTTTACATGTTTGCTGGCACAGCTGTAGCTGAAAAGCCTTCTAATGCAAGTTAAATTTACACAGGAAAGTGTAGTTCTGAATTTATGTGACCCACTTGGCAAGGTCAGCAAGCAAAACAACATGTAACAGCTAAAAAGGTTCTTACTTTCTCTGCTGTGAACAGGAACACCCCAGAGCAGCATTCAGGCTTCCTTACCTGCAGAACAGGCATCTTCACTTCTCTTCTCCCAACATTTCAACCCAGAAGACCTCTCAGTTTTCCATCTTGACCTTGACTTACAGGAATTCCTATACCTGGACTCATATAGGAATTGTGCCTTCAGGAGGCTTCTCACATCCTGTAACTGCCAGTCTTCAGTCCTGAGCTTCAAAACAGAGCAGAGAACAGAGAACACCTGCCCTTGCCAAACAAGGTCTGACCCTCTCCCTGCCTTAAATAGTCCCTGGGGGTTTGTGTGCCTGGCATCAGGCCTCGCCCTTCTGTACCTGACAATAATGCAGGTCTCTGCCTGATCAGAAATGCTGACAACCTGAGAGCAGCACCAGTCAGGTGGGCAGGGGAAAGGCTGTAGCTGAGACCTGCAGAGCTAAACCACTCTGCTTAAAAATTGTTTATTTAATTGTAATTAGGAAATAAAATGTAATTCAGAAACACACTCTAACCTGAAGCTTGTAAATAAACAGCCATGCCTTTTTTTCCTTACCCAGAGCTGTGTTGGTTTCTTTGGGTGAGGGTAGGGGTTGGTTGGTTGTTTCAGTGGGGGGTTCTGTTTGTTTGGTTGGTTGGTTGTTTCAACTACTTAAAAGCTCAATTAAAGGCCAGTATGCAGGGCCATCTTCAGGAAATGACAAATTCTTATTCCATCACAAACAAAAATTATCCACAGGAAGGATCAGGTTTTGGGTTGTTTTCAGTTGGCTGGGAGGTGTTCAGATTCTTGTTAACGAATTGCAGAACATTTCCCTCCAACCACTGCAGCAAACCTGTAGGTTATGGGGGGAATAGGTTTGTAAACTTGCCGCCTATGTCCTATGGATATAAATCCATGATGTATAGTGGCCATCAAGAAACACAGATGTGCCCAATTAAGCATCCTCACAATACACCTACAGAGAGCAAGACAAAGACTTACAAAATCTGGTTCAGTGCTGCTTTTGCAATTCAAACCATGAAAAAACACTCCAACCAATGTTTAAGATGAGCACTGAAAACATCCAGCCTGCACCTGCAGAAGGGCTTTAGCAGGAGCGTCTGTGTTTCGCTTCAGCTGCTGCTGGAGTGGATTTGCAGGTGACTGTCTCTGCCTGTGAGGTGGTCTGACAGGAGAGTACGGATCTTACTGAGAGCACAGGAACCGCCAACGGTGCATGGCACTGCAGATCAAACACAGAGTTACTCTGGTTGAGAATCTGCTCCAGTAATGAGGAAAGCAGATCTTCCCCAAGCACAGTGAGTGTTAAACAGCCTCGTCCTCTAAACCGGAGTGCCAGACAACCCCTCCCTTCATGTCCACCTCTAACAATTGCCAGGTGAAAGAAAAAATCAGCAGTATCTTTCCAAGCCAGAAAATACAGACCTTCCTCAAATAAATAGTCTGTGGTCTGCATGGCTGTGTGAAATGCACCAAGCAGGAGCTCTTGCCGTGGCTGCCCATACTTTAGATGATTTACAGTGTCCCGGGTCATCTGGGCTGGACGGAGTTCAAAAGCAGCAGCCAGTGGGGGTCTCTGGCCCTTCAAACCCAGCGTGGACATGAACAACAGCCCATCCCACCCAGGAAAGATGGATTGCCTCCAGCCTGCCCAGCTGAGGTTCCCACCAGTCAGTGGGAGCCCAGGGAGGACAGAAGGAATCTGAAGCACAGAGCTTTGTGACCAGAGGCACTGCTGGGGACAGGATGGGACAGGAGGGGACAGAAGCCATGGCCCAGTCCTCTTCACATATATTCCTCTGAGGTACTGTTTGGTTTCCCAAAGCGTGGCATTCACTGCACTGTGCACACAGACAGGGATGACCATCCCCAAATTCGTATTTGCACAAACACATCGGCAGCTCCAAATACCGACCATGATTCCAGGGTCGATCGCTGCTTTGCTGGGAGCTTGTCCAGCTCATTACAATGGAACTAAAGTGTCTGACTGTGGCCTTGAGCCACAGGAGAGTTGTACCTAAGTGTGTTATTTTGAAAATTCCTAACAAGGCACTTGGAGGGTCATGTCATCCTTTTCAAGGCGTCCAGCAACCCACCGAGGCATTGAAAGAATTTGGCCAGCAAGAAGCTGTGAAGGAAAAGAAAAACGTGAAAACATTTTGCAAAGGGCCTTTAAGGAGCACTGTCACAACACAGAGAAGAGAGAGCACGAGCGGGGATAAATTGAGGCAGAGTGGGAATGCTGTGTGGCAGGAACAGAGGCACCTGCAGTGCTGGTCTGGAAAGAGCTGGATCAGTCTGACAAGGGAACAGTGCAGTGTGGGAGGAACAGGCAATGTCTGCAATGGAAGAACAAATTAAAAAGCAAACATCATTCAACAAAACCCAGGTACGTTACTCAGGTACCTAATTCAGATTAGCATTGTGCAAAAAACCCTTTTGTTGACACTGATGCATGAAACACATCAGGGTGGTGTTCTCCAAAGTTGTGTTCTGCTCCATTAATGACATTTCTATTGACTACTCTAAATAAAGGGATCATCCTCTATTTCCTTCAAGATTCCAGCTCTGTGGACCAGCCCCACCACAATTTGCTTGAAGGAAACTGGTAACATGCCTGAAGATACAGAGCCTCCCACAACAGCCCCTGATGGGCACATCCAGATTCCCTGTGCTGGGCTCTGCTGCTGCCCCAGGAGTACCAGCATCATTATTAATATCAGAATAATGAACAGGGCTGCCCATTAGAGATGCAGAATCCCTGCCTGAAAAGTGAGGCTATTCCTATTTTCCAAGAAAAAATAAGGAATCATTCCTCCCATACATCATTTACTTTCTGTGACTTTATTCCCTGAAGTTCGAGTCATTTTCCGCTGACTTGTTCATGCTGAGGAGGGAGAAAAAGAAAACACTCATTAAAAGCAAACAAAGAAACTGCAAATTAAACCAAGAGCCCCGCGAGGGCTCTGACAGGGGCGGGTTACTGTGTGTGCTTGGGAAGTCTGGTGGACCTGAGTCGTGGCGTTCCTCAGGGGCCCCGAGCTGTGGGTGATGCTGGAGTATGGGACACAGGGACAGTGCTCAGTGCCAGGGCTGGGGTGCTGCTGGAGCCCTGGGGAGGTTTGCCTGGATCAAAGCTCTCGGTACCAAATTTGGAACAAGTGTGACAGTGACACCCTGATCCAAGGCTGGGGAGAGCCGAGTTGTTCCCTTGTGCTGCCTCAGGTATTGACGCTCTCCTGCCCAGGCTCCTCAGTACTGACCTGCGTCCTGTGACCTGCAAGTGCTTCCAGGAGCTCACAAACCACACGGATGAGCTGTGGAGGAGTGCTGCCTTCCCTCCTGGCCCGGACAATGCCAGGTTATACCACAGAAGGCTACGTTAGAAACTGATCTGCTGAAAAATGAACTGAAAATGTGCCCCAGTTTTGGTATGTACACTTTGCTGTGCAGATCCACTTCACAAGCACTTCCTTCACTCAGCTTTCCTCTTCACAGCACTTCTGAGCTCACACTCAGTCACACTTTCTTGCCAAAATATAGTTCCACTTAAGAAAAAGCTCCCTTCATTCTCTGCTCTTAAAACATTGGCAAGGTCCATTGTACATTTAAAATATTTTTTTAATGCAGATTTTCAGGTATGTGTTTTTGTAAAACATTCTCAGAAGAAACGTCAGTCCCATTCCTGCCACAAATTATGGAGACTGGTACAAATCATTAAAAAATGCCTTTTTCCTTATGTTCACACCCACAAAAGCACAGCATTAGAATGTGTCACTCCAGAAGCCTTTCCAGTAGAAAAAATCTTAGGAAAGCACTTGATGCTTTGCCTTTCAGACTGTAATTAGGATGGAGAAAATGCACCTAAGGATTGACCTGCCCACCCTTTCTATCACTTGGGGACACAAAATTCAGAGGGAGCTCCCTGTGCTCAGGACAGCACCTAAAAATGCCACCTTGGAATTTAGTGCAGGGCTCAGTTGGTGGTGGTGTTTTTTCTGAGAACCACAGTGCCAGTTGCTCAAGCAGGTCAGTGTTTCTTGGCACAAGCTCCCATGCTGAATCAAAGTGAGATGATCCATGTTTCACAGAGGCAACTCCTGAGATGATAACAAACATCAGCCAGCGAACACCATGATTAAATTTCTAGCTGGTTTACACAGAACCCCCCATTCCTGCCAACTTCGTGAACTCCCACAGCTCGCCTTTGATTTTGGATTTGTCTGAACAGTTTTAGAACCTTTAAAAGATATATTTGAGGCTTTATCTTATCTTTGAACTTTTATCTTACATCTCAAGTCGAACAGATTTGGTTTGCCCTACAATGACACATTTCAGCAGAAAAATGCCGTCAGTCGAGGCTGTTACAGACACGGTTTAGCCGAACAGGAGCTGAAGTACTGACGCACACGGTCTGCAAGGGGAGAGAAATTGTCCCTCCAAAAGCGAACTGAAGGTGTCATCGGCCGGTTTTTGGAGGGGTCACACACGAAGGTCCCCCGACGGCAAACGCTCGTTGTCTGCGAGGGCTGGCGGGGCTGCGGGTCGCTCTCTCCGAGGCACCCGAGACCCCGGGGGAGCGGCCGTACCAGCGCGGGGGGAGCGGGGCCACGGCGGGCAGGAGGCGGCGGTGCCGCTCCCGCAGCATCCCCGCGAGAAGCGGCGGCGGCTGCTCCTTCGCTCCCCGCCTCGCCCCGAGCGGTGCCGGCCGGGCCGCGGGGCCCCGGGCGGGCCG
>VXAY01007497.1:534001-547444 GCA_013399855.1 Oxyruncus cristatus | reverse complement strand
GGAGGAGCCGGTGGCGGCTTTGTCCCTTTGTCCCTTGCCCGCGGGAGCCGCGGTCCGGGCGGCGCTCCCGCCCAGGTGCCGCCTGGCGCGGGGGGACGGGCGGCCGGTCCTGGTCCCGGGGAAGCGCCGCGGGGTTGGGCGGGGGCTGCGAAGGGAGTTCATTTTGCTTGGAATGGTTCCTGGCAGGGAAGGAGCTGACGTGTGGAGACGCCTCCCGGGGATGAGCCGCCGGCGGCGTCGGGAACGCTCCGCACAGCCGGGCCGGGCGCGCAGCTGGGACGCACCGCGGGCACCGGCTGCAACTCCTGCAAATCCCTGCGGAATTCCAGCTTTCCCTACGGAATTCCAGCTTTCCCTGTAAGCGGCAACTACCGGCACATCGCGCCGGACGGGGGCACCGTGGGGCAGCTGTCAAATGTCAACGCTTTGGGTCGTGACATCGCTGAGGGGAAACCCGAGAGCTGGGGGCTGCTTCGTGGGTCGTTTTTCCTTTCAGGTTACAAATTCCTCTTGTGCTTATGGCGTAAACCCGAGCAGCTCCGCTCGGCTGTCGCTATAAATGCCTGTGTGTTCTGTTCCCCCTGCAGGAACCGTGCGCCCGCTGCTGCTGGTGGGGATGACAGCGTAGGATCCCCGCAGAATGGAGGCCCCGCGCAGGGAACGAGCCCGCTGGCTGGGGACCCTCCTGGCCGCCTGCCTGGCCACTCTGCCGCTCATCACCGCCTGTCCCCGGCCCTGCGCCTGCCACGGCCCCGCCGAGCTCCACTGCACCTTCCGCTACTTCAGCGCCGTCCCCCCGCGCATCCCCCCGGACGTGCAGCGCATCAATCTGGGGTACGTGGAACAGCGGGGCTTTTAACGTTCTGACCAGTTAGCTTTCAACACCTTGCGAAGCAATAATTCAAAGTTTCCACATTTAGAGCTAAAAATTAACCAAAGCAATAAATGACTGTAGAGCTTAATGTTCTGTCTGCAGCACTCAGCAGTGGCTGCAGTCACAGCTAGCAAAGCCTGAGACCACCCACACCACGGGGAAACTCGGGGCATCTAGCACAGGGGAGGTGAGAACTTCAGAAAGTTTTCAACTTAAATGTATTCCTTTGTATTACCTGAAAAAAATTGCATCTGTAATGTGGAACTGAGGAGCCTGAAATAGAGGGAATTTGGTGAAAATGAGTACGTGTATTAAAATCTTCAGAGACTGTGCTGTGAGTTGAGAATGTCCTACAACGTTAGTGTCTATGCTTTCATCTTCTGGGTTCATGGGAAGTCGCCCTTTTCTGGCCATGGCAGCCTCCCCGGGGGTTCTGTTCCGTGCGTGGTTAAAGGAGCAGGGAATGGAACGTGCCCAGGCTCACCTGGCCCCTTCACGCAGTTTCCAGCAAGTGTCCTCTGTCATAAATCAAACGATGAGACCCATCAGCAATATTTGACTGGTCCAGGTATCCCTCTTAATACACACAACATTTGAATCATCCAGATGTGCCTGCAGAAAATATTAAAGGAATTTTTCATGGAGGTAGTAGGGAAGTCAACACACTGTCAGACAAACAGATGTGTTTCGTGCTTGCCGTTACTCTCCCCATCCATGGGAATTCAGGCGTCAGAACGCTGCCCTGGAAAAGTGACCGTGTTTTGGGCTAACATGAAGGAATGACCTAGAATTTCATCTTGGCAAGCAGAAGTGCTGTCTACCTTTAGCCATTCCCAAAGAGTGGTACTTTTCTTTCAGGCCGGTTGCTTTTAGAAGGTGTGAAGTGTGGCTGACTAAACCCATCTGTTACAGCTACAACAGCCTGAGAAAACTGAGCTCCACAGATTTTGCTGGCCTGGAGAAACTGGAGTTACTGATGCTGCATAGCAATGAGATCAGTATGATCCCTGAGAGGGTGTTCAGTGATTTACGTTCACTACAGGTGAGAACTAAATGAGCTAACGTTAAATTTTGTTACAACTTAAAACAACTTTCAGACATAGAGGTAAACAGCCCCACAGTAGCTGGCTGCAGCATTTCCTTTTCCTGTTTCTTATCCTGTCCATGTGAAAGTTGAGGGCCTTCAAGATCCAGTATCCTAATGGGAAAGGTCTTTCCTTCCCAGGTGGGCACTCAGGTACAGTTTACAGATCAGCAGCATTTGTTAGAGTTCTTATAACTACAACTTGGTTTAATATTATGGATTTTTTACTTTTTCATCAACAGGTCTTAAAAATGAGTTACAACAAGGTCAGGGTGCTTCAGCAGGGTGTGTTTTATGGCCTGAAGAGCTTGGTACGGCTGCATATGGACCACAATCAAATTGAATTTGTAAATCCCAATGTTTTCTATGGACTCACTTCCCTGAGGTTGGTCCACCTGGATGGAAATTTACTTCAGCAGTTGCATCCAGACACTTTTGTCACCTTCCACTATAGCCAAATATTCAAAATATCCTTCCTGAAGCATATCTCTTTGTCTGACAATATGCTGACTTCACTTCCACAAGAAATGTTTTCCTACATGTCCGAGCTTGAGAGCATTTACCTGCATGGAAACCCCTGGTCCTGTGATTGCAGTCTGCAGGGGTTCACAGAGTGGGCACAGGAGAGACCAGGTGAGCTCAAGGCCTTGTTTATGCTCCTTAATCCTGTTGTAGCCTCTTTTTCTTGCTGATACAAGTAATTGTCTTTTATTAATTTATTTATGCTACCAGAAAAGACTGGAAGACAGGATTTTTGTAGGTGTGTGTAATCAGGATAAAGAGATAAATACCACTCAGCTTCCCAGATTAAATGTATCTAGTGGCCTTAACACATTCTCAAGTGCAGCTTTCCTTAATGGAACGCTTTCCTTGGCCAGTCCAAAGATTCTGTGCACTAGGAGAATCCACAGGCAATAATGAAGCTAACTTTTATGGAACTGGCAAGAGCAAGGGCCACTTTGCGCTTGATTCTTCAAAAAGGAGATAAGGAACTCAAGGGACTCAAGGACTTTCTCTGCTGCTGCCATTCATATATTACTTTAAGATTTGCTTTTATTTTATTCAAAAGAACCACTTGTTGGTACTTATACATAATTTTTAATACTAAAACTTGTAGCACAGAAGCTGACTCCAGTTTTCTTCTCTTCAGATGTTATAAAGTGTAGAAAAGACAGAAGTTCTGGTGCCCAGCAATGCCCAGTCTGTGCTAGTCCCAGAAATCATAATGGGAAAAGCTTGGTGGATCTTCCTTCTGCATCTGTCACCTGCAATAAACCAGTCATACGTGACTCCCTGAAATCCAGAAACCTCACAGTGCCAGACGATGGGGATTTCAGTTCCGTGTCTCCCAAGGACTTCATAGCTCCGATAGGATCCATGGTTTTGAACATGACTGACCAAGCAGGAAATCGAGGCAACGTGGTTTGCAACGTCCAAAAACCTAAAGAAATGTCTCCCATCTCATTTGACCAAGATGGCAGCAGCACAGTGCTCCAAACTTCGTTCTCAGCATTCCTGGTGTGTGGCATCGATCACGGACACATCCAGCAGCTGTGGAGCATCCTGGCACTGTACAGCAATTCTCCCTTGAAATTGGAGCGGACTGTCCAGGCAACTGATGTGCCTTTTATTAGTTACAAATATAAACAGATCTGCACTGAAAAAGATGAACTTTTCACCAATATTGAGGCTGACCTGAGAGCTGACCCAGCCTGGCTGATGCAGAGCACGGTGGCGCTGCAGCTGGACAGGACAGCGACCACGCTCAGCACGCTGCACATCCACTACTTCACCCGTGCCCAGGTCAGTGTGCCCAGTGCTGACAGCAACCAGGGCAGCAATAACTGGGCCATCATCTACAGGGACAACAGCACCCAAAGGGAGCACACTGTGCTAGTCGGGGGGACCGTGGAACTGGGGTGCCAGGCAGCTGGGGAGCCAGCTCCTGACGTGGAGTGGGTATTGGCTGATGGGAGCAAAGTGCGAGCTCCTCACATCAGCGAGGATGGGAGAATCATCGTCCTGAGAACTGGAACACTGACCTTGAGGACGGCTGATGTGTTTGACACGGGGCTCTACCACTGCATCGGCTCCAACAACAACGATGCCGATGCTCTGACGTTCAGAATCACAGTGGTGGATCCTCACGTGGAACACAACAGTGTAAACGGAGCCCAGCTGTTGACAGGTGTTGGCAGCACGCTCCACCTGCCCTGCACATCCACGGCTTCTCCAGATGCTGCCATTACCTGGGTGTTGCCTGAGCTCACAATTCTTCATCAGTCTGTAGGAAACAAACACATTTTTGGCAATGGCACCTTGAGAATACAAGGGGTGACAGAGCGAGACGGAGGGTACTTCCGATGCATTGCAGCCAACCAGTATGGTGTCGACCTTTTGGTTTTCCAAGTGCTAGTAAAACAGGATGAAACCACTCCAAAGAAAAAGCTTGAAGCCGTGGGAGAGTGGGAAAAGGGTGACGGCTCTGGCAATGCACTGCTGGGCTCTGCTGCAGCACAGACACATCCCTCAGCCACTCCAACCACCCTGACAGCTCATCCAAAATCTGCTGCATCAGCACCCAGCAGCCGGGGCACACAGAGCGCACGTCAAAGGAACAGCCACGGGAAAATGCCTCACAGGCCCTACAGGGACAGAACAGGCAGGCTCAGGCAGCTCAGGGGGCACAGGAGACAGTTTGTTTCCTCGGGCCGGAGAGTCGATCCCCAGCGCTGGGCAGCCTTGTTGGAGAAAACTAAGAGAAACTCAACACTGACAGACAAACGAGGAGAAGTTGCAACAGAACCACCCATTCAAGTCCAAAAGTTCTCAGAGGTACCTGGGGATGAGGAGACATCTGGTGATCTAGGATCTCCAGAAAAAGAATTCATGATGCCAGTAACAGAGAGAGCCCCAGTACCTGCTCTGGGGAGACCAATAGAACGTGTGACCACTGCAGGGCCCGAGAGCACTGTGAGTCACACTCCTGCCAGGAAAACCTCCCTCCTGGTCACAGAGCCAGTAACTTCTCTACCCTCTCCTCTTCCACAGTCTGTGTCACCTGGTAGCAGAAGGCCACAAACATATCCAAAACCTACAGGCTCATGGGAAAGATCTGATTTGAGTCAAATATCAGCAAATAGTGTGAAACAATCAACGGTATCAAGTGGAGCAAGCGGAACATCCACACTCTTCCCTGACGGGCAAAGGCTGGTGTATTCTGGGCAAAGTAATAACCAGCATCTAAAACCTGCATCCAGGACGCTCGCGACAGAAGCTACAGACACCGGTAAGGCTGTAGCTCCCCAAAACACAGCTGACAAGATACATGTTTTTACTGTGTCTGTTGATAAGGTTGCCACCAAAACAGATCACCAGGTCCCTGTGGTGACAGTCAGTGCACCAGGCCCTGAGCTGGGTCCCATTTATTCTCATACTGCTCAGAAAGGAGGAACCCCTGAGCCACCATTGGCCTCAACTATCACTACTCATCAGCAAATTCGGGTTATCCAGGACATTCCAACTCACACACCCCAGCTCCAGCATCAGCATGGAAGACGAAGGAAAATTTCTGGTCGGAGACGAATTGTGAGACCAGGACGTATCCCAAGTATGAAAGAGCACCAATACAATTTTGGGCGGGCAGGGTCTGCCAGAGGAAATACAGCTGTGGCTTCAGGTGTTCAACTGAATATGAAATATGAATCCAACACACCAGCTTTAAATAATTTAAGCAGCTCCATCAATTCGTTTAGCCCAGAAGCCCCCCTGTCCTCCCCCTCCACCATGAATTTGCCATTGGAGCAAATGGGTACCCATCAAAACACACTGTTCCTGAAGGACAAGGAGAACGAACATCGTGCAAGGCAAAAAGCTGCTACCACAGTCATGTCTGTCACTACAAAGGGCACTGCTACTACTTGCAACCCTACCAAACAGTTGGGTTTGAAGCCAACAGTCACATCTGTTACTACTCCTCGATCTGACAGCAGAATCACCAAAAGTAAAATATTCAAAGTGGGAGGAAGGAGAGGTCAGAGGAGAAAGAAGCCTCCTAAAACATCTGCCCTGCAGCGTGTGGCTGCAGCACACAGCACTGCAGCAACCCCTGCTGTGAGCACAGCCACCCCCGTGGTGACAGCAGGTACAACACCAGCTGTGCCTACAAGTCTTACACCTGCAAAACTTCTCCCTGGGAGTGTCAGCGTGCTCTCTGTGACTGAAATACCAGCACTGTGGAACTCTGACACCCCAGAGCCACCTCAGCACGTGCCAACAGCAGCCACACAGACATTGGTGACCCCGGTGACACAGAGGAATGCCCAGCTGGCCACGCCACTGCCCACCAGTCCGACTGCTCACAGCCCCACCATGGCACTCCAAACCACACCAGTCACAACAAGGAAAACCCAGCTGACCGCAGCACCACCCGTCAGCCCTGCCCAGACCTCCACGGTGGCTCTTCAAATCCCACCATGGCTGGGTGAGCCTCCCGGTGCTGCAAGTGCCCAAACTGCTGCAGTCAGTGCCACATCAGGGTCAGCACCTGCTCAGCACGTCAGAGCCACTGCCACAGCAAGAGGAGAATTCTACATGAAAATGGGGGAGACAGTTATCCAGGAAAGCCAGGCAGCACAGCCCACATTCCTAGCAAGAACTGTGTCAAGTGCTCCTGCTGCACTCACGGACATCATCATTCCCAGCACTCAGCATCCCACCGCTCTGCCAGCCCCGACGGTAGCTGTGCCACTTGCACCTACTGTGAGAGCCCACCTGCCTCCACGGGAGGATGTCCAGTTCTGGCTCAAGCCACCTACCAAAGGCACGGAGAGGAGCAACACGCTGACTCTCAGGACACTGACCACACCAAAGTCATCACAGATTGCAGCTCTGCAGGGAAGGGACAAGGACAGCTCTGTCAGAGGCTGGTCTGAATGGAGACAAGATCAAGAAACCACCACCACCAGCAGCCCCAGTCCCTTCGTCTTGGGCTCTGCAAGCAAAAACCATTTTGCAAAGCCCAAAATAGTTGGAGGGAAATTGGCTGCTTTCACTGTGGTGGCAAATTCTGATGCTTTTATTCCTTGTGAAGGTACTGGGAACCCCCGTCCAACAATACAGTGGACCAAGATACCGTCAGGTAAGCCTGATAAACCTCTCTAGAATTTACATTCCATTAGAGTCCTATAATTTGACAGCTATTCTGAGTGCCAAATACCAGGGAACGGTGAACTTGGAAACAGTGACAGAGATCCAACACTTGCTGGAGCGTCCGAGTGCTAATTCTGGAATAGCTCTCTAGGGAAAGGATAAAAAAAATAATCTATATTTAACTAGAATTCTGTGCTTACTGTGGTAAGATTTCAATATTTGTTGTGTGTTACCTGCTATTCCAGAAGAGTGAGACAAGTGAAAAGAAAAATCTGTGATAACAAACCCTCAAATCCAGTTACAGCTGTGCCAGGTTTGGATTGCGAAGGCCTGTCTGCTTTATCCAAACTTTGTCCCTACCAGGGACTCGCTTTGTCACTCTATATGCAAAATACTCGGATTTTCTCTGTCTGATCACCATCGTCTTGGTTATTTGGGCGACGCAGACCAGGGCAGGGAACAGGCATTCAGGGACTGAATTAAACTAGAAAATTAGACTAGAGGAAGGTTCTGACATGTTGCACCGTTGTCCCCTTGCTCCGCAGGGGCCGACGCTCCAGGGCACCGTGGCAGGTGGGTGGTGTTTGCCAACGGGACGCTGTCCATCCCCCAGGTGGGCCTGGGGGACAACGGGCAGTACCTGTGCACCGCGGCCAACGCGCTCGGCGCGGCGCGGCTCCTGGTCACCCTGTCGGTGGTGGCCTACCCGCCCCGCATCGCTGGCAGCCGCCACCGGCTCCTCACCGCGCACTCCGGGAACACCGTGGAAGTGGCGTGCAAGGCCGAGGGCAGGCCCCCTCCCACCGTCTCCTGGGTTCTGGCAAATAGAACCCACCTCTCCAGCTCCTCCGCAGGAAATGACAAAGCTCACGTGGAAGCAGATGGCACTCTAGTTATCCGGGAAGTCACCGTGTATGACAGGGGCCTCTACACCTGCCTGGCCAAGAACCCTGCGGGCACCGACACACTGGCTCTGAAGCTGCAGGTTGTTGTGGCCCCTCCCACCATTCTGGAGGAGAAGAGACAAAGCATGAAAGGAAAGATGGGGGAAAGCCTGAAATTCCCTTGCACAGTGCAAGGGAACCCTCAGCCCAGCGTCTACTGGGTCCGCCCTGATGGCACGGCGGTGAAGCCTCTGCAGCTGGTACACACGAGGCTGTTCCTGTTCTCCAATGGCACCCTGCACCTCGGCAGCATCGGCCCTTCCGACAGCGGGAACTACGAGTGCATAGCCACGAGCTCCACCGGCTCGGACAGGAGGGTGGTCAGCCTCGTGGTGGAGCACAGGGACACGCTTCCGAAAATAGCCATCGCCTCTCAGGAACTGACTCACCTGAATTATGGAGATAAGTTGCTGCTGAACTGCACAGCAACAGGGGAACCCAAGCCCAGGATCATGTGGAGGTTGCCCTCCAAGGCTGTTGTGGACCAGTGGCACAGGTATGAGTCTTTTTTTTTCTCCACCTCTTTGGAACTTCAAATACTGTGTCCTCTGGTTGTCACATAAGAGTGTGTTACAGCACTAAAGCACTGTGAACTAAATTAATTTTTAAATATTTAACAGTGGCAAAAATATCTGTGCTAATGGCTTGTTGTTATATGTCTAATAACAGATCATATCAATTGCCATAAGTGGGTGAGGTCTCCCCAAAACAAATATAAGTCATATTTGAATTAAGGGAACTGCTGTTATCATGCACTGGCTGACTTTTGCCAGTTTAGAGGAGAAGTTGTATGTACCAGATTTGCAAAGTAGGGCTCAGGAGGAAGAGGCTTCAGTAGTGTCTGCTAAGTCTACCTTTGGGGGTTTCCCCCCACCCACAGTAACACCTCACGTTTGCTTTGGGTGACAGTCCCAGCTCAGGGTGTTCCCAGCAGAGTTAACATGCACACATCCACACAACAGCAGAAGTGATAACGACACCAGGTTAGGACCCAGTGGGTGGGCAGGTGGTGTGGGCAGTGCCTTTGGAGAGAACCTCTGTGTCATATCATGCTGTTGACACCTTCAGTCCCTTCCAGTGCTCAGTACTCACCCCCAGTACTTGGTTCCATAATTCTTTTCCTCTCTCTCCCCCCACAACAGAATGGGAAGTCGGATCCATGTCTACCCCAATGGATCCCTGGCTATTGAGGCAGTTACTGAAAAGGATGCAGGTGATTATCTGTGTGTCGCAAGAAACAGAATTGGAGATGACGTGATTCTGATGAAAGTCAGCGTCACAATGAAACCAGCCAAGATTGACCACAAGCAGCACTCCAAGAAACTGGTGCCATACGGCAAGGATTTCAGAGTGGACTGCAAGGCCTCAGGGTTGCCCACACCAGAAATATCTTGGGGTCTGCCAGATGGAACGTTGGTCAACAACGCGATGCTGGCGGATGACAGCGGGCACAGGTCCCGCAGGTACGTCCTCTTTGACAACGGGACTCTGTACCTCAACAAAGCTGGAGTGACAGAAGGAGGAGATTACACCTGCTATGCCCAAAACACTCTGGGGAGGGATGAGATGAAGATCCGTGTCATGGTCATCGTTGCAGCCCCTCAGATAAAGCACAATTACAAGACATATGTTACAGTGTCAGCTGGACACACGGCACTGCTGGACTGTGAAGCTGCTGGAGATCCCAGGCCACAGATATTCTGGTTGCTGCCTTCCAGTGAGATGATCTCCTCATCCACAGACAGACACTCCCTGCATACCAACGGCTCTCTCTCCATCAGCCACATCAAACTGCTGGATGCTGGGGAGTACATGTGTGTGGCTCGGAACCCTGGTGGGGATGACACCAAGCTGTATAAGCTGGACGTGGCTGGTAAACCCCCCCTCATAAACGGTTTATACAGGAACAAAACAATCATGCAGGTGACGGCAGTGAGGCACTCAAAGAAACATATTGACTGCCAGGCAGAAGGGACACCTCCCCCTCAGATTATGTGGATCATGCCTGACAACATTTTCCTAACAGCCCCATATTACGGGAGCAGGATCGTGGTGCACAAAAATGGGACACTTGAGATTCGGAATATCAGGCCTTCGGACACGGCGGATTTTATCTGTGTGGCACGTAACGATGCGGGAGAGAGTGTGCTGGTGGTGCAGCTGGAGGTCACAGAAATGCTACGGCGACCAATGTTCAAAAACCCATTCAATGAAAAAATAATAGCAAAACCTGGGAAAACTACCACACTGAACTGTTCTGTGGACGGAAACCCTCCCCCAGACATAAGCTGGATGCTGCCCAATGGCACATGGTTTTCCAGCAGCATCAGCACGTCCCAGTTTCTCACAGGAAGCAACGGGACCCTGACCATCTATAATCCCAGGAGAGACCAAGCCGGGCGGTACCGCTGTGCTGCCAGGAACAAGGTTGGCTATATCGAAAAGCTGATCATCCTGGAGGTTGCCCAGAAGCCCAGGATCCTCACCCACCCTGTGGGGCTCGTGAAGGGTATCAGCGGGGAGCCACTGTCACTTCACTGCCTGGCCGAAGGGAGTCCCGAGCCCAGCACGACGTGGACGCTGCCAGGGGGCCGCGTGCTGGACCGGCCGCAGGTCAGCGGGAGGCTCCTGCTGCTGGAGAACGGCACCCTGGTCATCCGGGCGGCCACCACCCACGACGGGGGCACTTACGTGTGCAGGGCCCACAACGACGCCGGCGACTCCTCCGTGAGGGTTGCCGTCACTGTGGCAGCCCACGCCCCGCGGATCACCGGCAGACCCCCGCCCGCCCTCCACACGATGCCGGGGGCGGCAGTCCAGCTCCACTGTGCAGCGCAGGGAATACCGAAACCAGACATTACCTGGGAATTACCTGACCGCTCCGTACTCTCTACGGCTCACCAGGGCCGAGGATCTGGGGGCGAGCTGCTTCACCCCACAGGGACCTTGTTCCTCCAGAATCCCCGACCCTCCAACTCCGGCACATACAAGTGCATGGCGAGGAACCCCCTTGGCAGTGACTTCGCAGTAACATATGTCCACGTCATCTGAAGTCAGAAATGCAGCAGGAATGATAGTGAACGCAGGCTGCAGCTGGACTGAGGTCATCCTTGGAATGAGTTTAATTAAAGGCATCCAGAGGCACTGAGTGCCTGGAAACATTTGCAGTGTTGAGTCTGCAATGACTGGGCAAAAGGAGAGGAAGGGGGAAAACTAGCTCTACCATTATTAGCTAGCATTGGTTCTCTCCACATTCAAGGGATTTAAATTAAAGCAAACTCTGCCAGCAAACACAGACTATCAAACACAATTTACTTTCTGGAAATGTACACAGAGAGCTCCTGTATGAACAGACTTTTTCATATCAGTTCAATGCTGCCCACCTGGTATGACTGTCATAAGCACAGATCATAGAGGGCAAGAACATCTGGAAACTAAAGAGCAAGTTTATTCCTAATGTGTCTTAATATTTAGTATGTTTTTTAAATAAATATTTCATGGTGAAACAAGTAGCGAAGTATTTTTAATAGGACAGCTCTGCCACAGTCTTTTCTGCAGAGCTGTGGGATGACACAGACCAGCTTTGGACTCAGTTTGGAACAAGAGAGGAAGCTCTGCTCAGCACGGCTAAGCCCATGCACAGAGACTTGGAGCAGAACCACTCCAGCTTGGCATTGTTTTCTTATTGCCACAAAAGCATTTTTTAAAAGTTTCTCACTAGAAAATAATTGCTCGAATTTGCAGCTTAATTTAGAATTGTGATTCCTCAGTTCAACAGCCACATAGGCCTAAAAAGGAACTTCTGTACCTGATGGGAAAATACCTTTGTGATGGTAGGAAATGGTTACCTGCCCATTTCACACTGACCAACCACAGAGTGGACTGCTCAAATCAATTTTTAAAATATTTAAGCCTGTAACTAAGGTTCAGAGTTTCTTATTTTCTTCCTAAGAAATATATTAATGCAGGACAGAGGGCCCAAAATATGCAAACAAATTCCCCTCTTAAATTTGGGAATCTGTGTGTGGTCAAGGCACAAAGGATTCAGTGAATCCATCCCTGACATCAGCTACATAGTCTGTATTCCCTCGTTCCCTCCTTCCACAGCACTGATGGATTGGTGGCCACAGAGAGGTTGGATGACATGAATCTCAACAGTTAATCTCTGTAATAGCTGAAGCTACTAAAAAGAGCAGTAAATATCATTTAAAAAAATGAACAGAAGTAACTTTTACATGAATGAGACTCGACTGTTGTAAAAGCCAATCAAAATCTACAGATTTCTCTGTAGTGAGTTATTCTCATATTACATATATATGATGTATACAAGACATAGATATATTATGCATCATTAGCTGGCTGTGCTGCCCCAGGCCCTTTGAAGCATGTGTGGTGCAGCCTCCCCCTCCCCACACAACACCTGACTATGACACCATCTATAGTCTCTTTGTATGGTCAATTAAGCAAATTGAGTTAGTGAAAAACAGGGAAAAAATATTCCCAGAGTATTTTAAGTGCCCTTCAGGTTCCACTTTCAAAAGGAATGCATTAAAAAAACCCAATCATATAGACTAGCTCCTAAGTGACTTAAAGCAGTAATAAATTTATTCCGGTTTTTCAACTCCAGTATGGGCAAAATTATGATCTGTTTGCACAGGTTTGAATAATAATTTGTTTGTGGGGATTTTGGTTGATAATTTGCCTGTGGATTTGTACCCACGGATGATGCAATGCCTCATGCCAGCCATCGATTCCCAGCTGGGGTTGGGAATACCTGCCGTGCCCCACTGGTACCTGACACAGGTGACAGAGTAACTCCTCCAGGGAAAGGTCATCCAAAGGCTGTCGGCTCCAGGGCAGCCAAAACCACGGGAAGGACTCAGGGGCTCTTCCACAGTCACGCTGTGAGGGCTGGGATGAGACCGGTCACTGCTGGCACCGGGTGAGACACGGGCGTTCATCTCCCGCCAGGCTTCACCGGGACTCAGAGATTCCGTCCGGGAGTGCAGCAAAGCGCCCCTGCAGCACCCAGTCCCCGTCACCCGTGGGAGCAGCCCCCGAGAGCTCCGGATGAAAGACACCAGATGGCAACACTGCTACTCCGAGTAGGTTTGTTAATGGTACATTGTGGTTTTTAATATAAACTTTAAGGAGTTCTAATACAAGCAATAAACCCACTTCAGCACCTTCTTACCGCAATAAGAGCAAGAGAAATTGGTACTTTAAACAAAGAACTTTATAAAGTGCATGTGAAAATCATAGTCAAATAAACATGATTTGAATTGATGCTTGTTCTACCAACAAAAAAAGAGGTGAACATTTTAATGAACAAAATAACTTCTATGCCAAAATCTGAAGTGCCTTTCAGTTCAGTAGTTTGGTCCAGTGCA